>VUQH01033127.1:0-16418 GCA_015106775.1 Etroplus canarensis | reverse complement strand
CAAAGGATGCTGAGGATGGAACTGCCAGGCAGGAGGAGAAGAGGAACCCCACAGAGAAGATTCATGGATGTAGTGAAGGAGGACATGCAGAGGGTTGGTGTGAGGGAAGAGGATGCAAGGGACAGAGTGAGATGGAGGCAGATGATCTGCTGTGGCGACCCCTAACGGGAACAGCCGAAAGAAGAAGAAGATTAGTACAATGGTTTTCAGCTGTGCAATACAATTGCAAAATGGTTTTCTGTTGATCAGTTAGCCTTATAAAATGATTAACTTGGATTAGCAGCCAAAAAGAAGAAGCAGTCATACTAGGAGATTGATGCAGAAGACTGACAGTTGCTGATAATAGTCCTCTATGCAAAAAATGTAGGATAAAAAAAAAATCTTTGCGGAATGGATGAAATTGCTTGTGAATATCATGAAAATGTGTTTCTCTTTGGAAAACAATGACATTTGATGTGATCCAAAACTTTACGGAGGTAGTATATATTAAGATGCCAGTCGTAGCATTTATTCACTAATAGCTGCACTCCACTTTCCAGGAACATTCTGTTTATTCTCATAGTTTATCACATTCATTACTGAAACTGTTCAGTCCATCTACTGTTATCCTGATCTGCTGGCTGCTCTGACAAATCCACTGGAGCAGCTGAGGCTGAGGGGCCTTTCTTAAGTAGAACTCATCCACATTTATCTACCTGGTTCTGCAACCTTATGCACAGTAGTATACGTGATGCTGACTACAGTAATCATCTTCTAAACATTTGCTGTACAGAACACAAAGCAAAAACCTCAACTATAAATTTTGTTTGCAGTTTATTAGGAAAGATTGTATTTGGCATTTTAACTGTTGACGCTAATTCACAATGCCCCGTGTATTCCCTCTGACTATATGGTTGTGCTGAGACCCATGTTGATACATCAGCGTCCATATTTTTGCTTGACTTCATACTGGGATCCTCATGGAAGCAGCCAATGTTTTCAAAAACCCATGTGGGGAGTGCTGAGGCAGAATGCCCTTCTGAAATTTCAAGGGGAATTACAGGTGCTGCTTATAAGAGGGCCGTCACATTTTATGGATATCCTGGCCTGGTTTAAATGACAAAGATGTTGAATTAGCTTTCTAAATATAGCCTGCATGAATGGAGACAGTCTAATAAGGCTAAATGAGATGCAGGACCTTGCATTTAAATGACACAGAAAAACCCTGCTCAGCCTTGACAACATAAATCTGTGCCAACAAAGTACACTGAATGACTGGCCTTCGTATAGGTGATTTGGACAGCTTCGACATGTGTGCAAGTGCTTAGTGGGCTGTGTTATGGTGGCCTAGTGTGACCTTAGTTCAGAGCAGGCCTGTCCATTTTATCATGCACTATCATGCTTTGCTTCATGTCCTCTTGCTGAAGATAGTATCAGAATAAATGGAGCTGACGTATTGTCTGGTCAATCAAATATACACTGATCAGCTACAACATTAGAAGCCCTTACTTAAGATTGTGCGGGTCCCCGTTTTGCAGCCAAAATGGTTTTGATTCATCTGGTTATAGACACTAAACCTTTGGGTGCGTCATGTACTATCTGTCTTCACGACAATGGCAGTGGATTCTTTAGGGCCTGTGGGCTGTGGAGTGGAGCCAGCGTTGCGGGTAATAAGAGTGATTGAAAGCTTTGGTAAAAGTGGAAAATGAGTTAAGCAAATTTGCTGTGTAGTTTATGTGTTCTTACTAGAAAATGTTCAGAACTATGTAGTTTTTATTTAGAATCTGATCTATCAGATTCAAGTCTCAGTTGTGACCTTTTGCAGGACTTGTAGAGCATTTGTGTTGTATTTATAGTTTTCCTTACTCTAAGCAAGGGCTTTCCTTCTTTTTTTGAATTTGCATTAGTTTTGTATTTAGAGGCACAATTCTCAAAATGGTTTTTCTTTATCTCTGGTATGTGTTTTGTCCTTAGGGTGTCTGTTTGTTAGAGATTAAATGCATATTATTCATAGAAAAGTGCCACTAAAATGGCCTAGCTTTTCCACAGTGGTGACTTTCTACCCTCTCTCCTTTTGTACCTTTCTGTTTAAGGTCAAGGCAGTTTTGTCATCAGACTATAATTCCTTTGTCATCCCTGTGTGTTTCTATAGCAACTCTTCAACTGCCAGGCCTTGAAGAAGCTGAGCATGCCAGATAATGACCTGTCCAACCTGCCCACTACCATCGCCAGCCTGGTTAATCTAAAAGAGCTAGACATCAGTAAAAACGGTATCCATCCTGAAGGATTCAGGAAGCCCAGAATAAAACCTCATAATAACTGTAACTTCACAATAAAAGTGGAACCAGAATAGGAAATAATTTGTGAAACTAAACATCATATATGACTCTGTCTCTTAAACAGGAATCCAGGAGTTTCCAGACAATATAAAATGCTGTAAAGGCCTGTCTGTAGTGGAAGCCAGCGTCAACCCCATCACCAAGTAAGACACAAAGTGTACATTATGTTCATTAATGCACATCTGGACCATTACTTTGGCCTTTCATTTAAAAGTTTGGTTTAAGTGTTCAGCTAATTAAACTGAGAACACAGCCTTGACGGAAACGCATCATCATAAAAATAAACATCTCTGTAACACTTTCAAATTGGCTCAGTTGCATCCAGGAAGCATTTTCTATTGAAGAAAGAAAAATGTGTTCCACGTTTGTTTGATGGCAGCATTTTTCTCAACCAGTTAGAATGAACCTGGATTTTGTTCAAGATGTAATGGATTATTTAATGGCTTTGCCACATATTTAGCTGTTTGAACTGATTTTCACACTTACACAGGCCACATTGCTCTTGCTTTTTTTTTTTTAAACATACTCAGATTTATGTAGCTCCAGACAGCCAGAATATTTTATGATAATTGGGTTCATCCACAAACCTGACATAACTCCTGTATTCATATGTTGTTGGCTCAGGAGCAGCCTGCAATACAAGATATTAGTCTTCTAGTAGAGTATTGGCCTTGTATACCTTTATACTTTGAGCATCAGGTGTTGCGCTTGTAATTGCTGTTTTCCTACCAGCCATGCTATGGGCATGAAGCAAAGCTAGACTGAACCACACAGTATCTGCAGACAGTGAGACTTCTCATACTCTGCACTCGTGTGAGTGTGTGTGTGTCTGTGTGCAGCAGATGGGTCATCTGCAGGCTAACAGCAGTTAGCTGTTTCTGCAGGGGTTGTTATGGGAACTTTGTCCATGTTTTATTCCATTAAGGCCATTCAAGGACATACTTCTTTCTTCCTTTCTTTCCTTCCTTCCTTTCCTCTCTTCCAGACTCCCAGATGGTTTTACGCAGCTCCTGAATCTGACCCAGCTCTTTTTAAACGATGCCTTCCTTGAGTATCTGCCTGCTAACTTTGGCAGGTAATTTGAGGCATGCACTTCAATAGGTTGTGATTAAATACTTAAGTCAGCAGAGTTTTTATTTTGTGCTTCTTTTTTGGGAGGCTATATGATTAAAAAAGAAGCACATACAGGCTTTTTAGTAAATTTTGATATGAAAATGAACATTTTTTGTGCTGCACAGGAAGTGCAGGGCTTAAGCTTATACTTGTAATTAATAATGAATGTATAGGGAACTTTTAACCAATTAATCATTTATCCATCCTCACATAAACCCAATTGCATGTGTTTTACCGCTTCATCCAAGTAAGGCTCACAGTGTGGTACTTTCATATGAAAACATATGTCTTAGGTATCCTCGAAATGGATACATACCAACAGTTGATGACTGTGTGTAATTCTTCCAAATCAAATGACGAAATGGGCTTGATTCTGTTTTAAAGTCAAATGGGGCTTGTTTCTGTGTTTGGCATTGATGTGGCTTCCTGAGCATTAGTTGTTGCAGATGATAGAGTATTAGTGAATTAAGTTTTGGTTTATGTGTCTTTGTATTTGCAGACTCTCCAAACTACGGATCCTGGAGCTGAGAGAGAACCACCTGAAAACCATGCCAAAGTGAGACAAACTGCCATGTGTGTATGTGTGTGAGAAAATGAAAGACTGATATTGATTCTGAGGTTTACGCACTCAAGTAGATTTCTGAGTGTGTGCTTGCCTTCCTAGATGCCCAGATAAAAACTATATTTATCCTTGCAGGTGTTCTTGAATACTGATGAAGCCTTTTATAACCAGGATGTGTCATTTGTAACTGTTTTAAATATTTATGGTTTAATGTAATGTAGATGAATTCATCCTTGTGTTCATGTCCTCACCATGACCACAGCAGACCGCTCCTCTACAAACTGTACCTAACCTGCGAACATTGTTTTTGGTAACGTGTATGTGAAAACTGGTAATATTGCCAGTTACACTGCCTCTAATTGCTAGTTTTTAGAGCCTGATTCATCATGAATTTTGGAGCCGAATTCTGATTTCAATACAGCATCTGATTTTCTTCATATATGCATGCGGTATGTTAGCATTACAGTAAAAAGAGAAAATTATCAGGTCCAGGAAAGTGTTCAAAAGTAAATGTTAATTCGTTCTGCGAATTCATGGTTGATTGTAGAGCACCTTCTGCTCAACTGAGATATGTACTCTGCTGTGATATGTGTTCAGAATTTCGTAAGCAGTGTAGTCATATCCACTCTGCTGGGCAAAATATGTGGTGACACTGTTTCTAAATGACTACTTTTTAATACTAATAATGAAGATACTTCAATATGTAATGTAGACCTTGTTCAATATGTAGACTCACATGGATCGAACAGCTTATATAGCAATACTGATACTTACAAGTACAAAAGTAAAAAGGAACAGCCCTGTGTACAATATCCATCCATCCATTTTCTGCTCCTTAGCTGGGGACAGCAGTCTAAGCAGAAGCACCCAGCCCTCCCTCTTCACGTCCACCTCCTCTGGCTCTTCTGGGCATTCCCAGGCATTCCCAAAGTGTCCAAGAGACATTATCAGTATAGAGTCAGATGCTCAAACCACCTCACCTGGCTACTTTGTGGAGGACTTGCAGTTCTACTTTGAGTCCCTCCCAAATGCCTGAGCTCCTTACCTTATCTTGAAGGCTGAACACGAATATCCTTTGGAGGTCCTTCATTTCTGCCATAGGTGATAGTAAGAATGCAGATTGATTGGTAAATCAAAAGCTTCACTTTCACACTCAGCTCTCTCTTCACTACACCAATCCATCTGTAGGTATTTATTCTCTTATCCCCACACCCCAAGATCATGGAACTCTTGCACTTGGGACAGCAACTAATTCCCTACCCAGGGTGTAACTCTCATCCCAACCACTTCACACCCAACTTCACAAACCATCCCTGTGCAAGCTGGATGTCATCCCTTAATTAATCCAACAGAGCCACATCTTCTGCAAAAAACAAGATCCAGAAACCACCAAACCCAACACCCTTCACTCCTGTCCATAAAAATTATGACCAGAACAAAAACCTAGAAAAACATTGGATCACATGTCTTTAGCAGAAACTGCAGTTGATACTGTTGTGTTTTAGATGTTGTTTTGTATCCTGAAGCCAAAGTATAGCTGTTATTTGACCCATACACATAGACTATTTCCTAAACTCATTGTGGTACAGGACTTTTCTTGACTACAAAACTTCCTTAGCTTGTCAAAATATCTCTGATTATGGATCCTGCTTGGCTAATCAATAAAAAAGTATCCACAGCATAATGATGCACTCTACCCTATAGTTATACAGTAACAATAATATCATTATATCCAAATACAAATGAAGCATTAAAAAGGTTAGGTGTGTCTTTTGCAGTCTTTAGTATATACAATCTAAATTCTATAAACTGTACTAATCATACTAATCAATACATCCTCTCCTCTAAGGTCCATCCACAGACTGACGCAGCTGGAGAGGCTGGATCTGGGTAGCAATGAATTTTCAGAACTGGTGAGACCAGCTAATACATGTTCTACAGTGACTGTGTACAAACAGAATTAGGAAAAGCAAAATACATTAAGTGTTTAAGCTACTGAAGAGTAAACTAGATTGAACACCAACAGTTGAATTTATAAATGAACTCCAGACAAAGCACTTCATACAAACCAAAGAGCTGAACACCCTTTGCCTAAAATCCACCCCCCAGGTACACTCCTTGTTGTTCAGGAACAAATGTTTAGAGTCATTGTCATGTTGTAGAATGAATTTCAGAACATTCAGACTCCTCCATGAGAGTGTAGTGTGATGGATAATACTCTAGACATCTTAAGACATTTGCACAATAATATACAGTTAGGTCTATAAGTTTTAGCACAATGATCCATTTTGTCATTTTGCATCTGTACATAACCACAATGGACTTTAAATCAAAATGTGATTGAAATGCAGACTTTCAGCTTTAATTCAAGGGGTTTGACAAAAGAATGGCATTGTTTAGGAAGTGCAGCCAATTTTATACATAGCCTCCATCTGCAGAGGCAAGATTACAAAAAAATGTAAGTAAAATTGTCCCAAAACTTATGGACCTAACTATATATGCTGTATTTAGACTGAAAAATGTGAAGGAAGAGAGGCAGTAATCTGAAGAGAAGAATAAGACACCATCTTCAAAGTTCACAGTTCTCATAGGGATGAGGTTATGGATGAACAATGTAATGCAACACAAGATCAGGAAGGAAGGAGAAAGAAAAGACTGCATGTGTACATCATAATTAGTAGTATTAATAGGAATATGAAGTTTAAATATAGTTTATACTGTAGTATATGAGAATATGGATTTTTCTGTTTGCATGTCAGCCAGAGGTGTTGGAACAGATCCACAGTCTAAAGGAGCTATGGCTTGATAATAACTCTCTACAGTCTATACCAGGGGTAAGCAGACTTTTGGGCAAAAAGCATCACACAAAACAACAGCTGAACATGTAATGGTTCTTTCATATTTTTGCATATTCATCTTAAAAACCTCCCTTTCTCCCCACACCGCAGTCAATAGGGAAACTTCGTCAGTTGCGGTACTTGGACTTGGCTAAGAATCGTATTGAGGCGTTGGACTCGGACATTTCAGGCTGCGAGGCCTTGGAAGACTTGCTGCTATCCTCCAACATGCTGCAGCACCTCCCTGACTCTATAGGTACACACATATAGACACATAAACATGTACACAAACAACTGAGTCTTTCAAAAAATGAACAAAAAGCAGCCAAGGTGTTATGTACCTACTTTCTGACACTTACACCAAACTGGCCTTTCTGTTGTGCTGTTGTAAAGACGCCTTTAAATACATACAGTAAGTATACAAGTGTATTTTTTGCAATTAGACATTGTAAAGAATCACTTATCATATTAATAAACAAAAATTAGCTCATATTCATCTAGTTTTTTGCAAAAACCACAGGAAGCCACATGTGGTTTAAGGGCCGCAGGTTTGGAACCTCTGCTCTAAGAAGAAAGTAATTTGCATGTGTGTGTGCTTGTATGTGATGTAGGAATGCTGAAGAAGCTGACAACACTAAAGGTAGATGACAACCAGCTGACCTCACTGCCTAACACCATCGGGAGGTAAGAAACCCGCATACACAAAAAGCAAAACTAAAATCAACTCAAGTCATATGCTTTTATAGTACTTTTAAAAAAGTTTTAAAAATCTTCAACAGAACCTTTTGTCAGTTTAGATGATCTCAGCAGGTGATTTTGTATCGTTGGTAGGCTGTTTTCCTTTTTTATGACTGTTAGCTGCTGTGTTGTTATGCTGGCTGATGATTGGGGGGTTCTGTGTGTTATGTTTGCTGCATTGCCGTGGCGTTAGTCCGAAGCCCAAGCAAGGGTGAGTAACATTAGCTTCCTGGATCCGGGGGTGTGTTCAGAGACAGACAAATGTTCAGCTGTGTTGCAGATACAAAAATACGTGCTTGCTGCCACATTCTGTCAATGTGGGAAATAGCTTTGTATTCATATGAATTACATGCAAACATAAACATGATATTGCATTTACTTCATTTGGACATAAGATTTGAATAAGACTCACATAATTCATTGAAAATGTTCTGTACCAGCTAAAATCTGCAGGGTTGAGATGGAAATGATTGCATGTAAAATGATTACAGTAATGTGATTTCATTCTCATTATTATCCATCACAGTCCAGATTCAGCTGCAGTAATCACATTATTCATTCTTTCTTCTTTTTTTTTTTAAAATGATGAGCATTTGTTGAATTGAGCAGAAAAATTTTTGATGTTTGACTTGAAAAGTGTGTTTAATGAGTCTTACTTTCATCTCTTTCTGTACATATTATATGGACAAAGGTATTGGGCCACCAACACATTACACCTACAGGAGTTTTTATACTACCCCACTCTAAATCCATAGGCATTAACGTGGAGTTGGTCCCTCCCTTTGCAGCTATAACTGCTTCCAGGTTTCTGGGAAGGCTTTCTACAAGATTTTTGTGTGTGTCTGTGGGAATCTTGGCCCATTCATCCAGAGGAGCAGTTGTGAGGTCAGACACTGATGTTGGACCAGAGAGCCTGTTTCGCAGTTTTAGTTCATCCAAAAGGTGTTCGGTGGTTTTGAGGTCAAGACTCTGTGTGGGCCAGTCAAGGTCTTCCGCATCAAACTCATCCATCCATGTCTTTATGGGCCTTGCTTTGTGCACTGGCGCACAGTCACGCTGGAACAGAAAAGGGCCTTACCTGAAATGTTCCCAGAAAGTATGAAGCACAGAATTGCCCAAAATGTTATTTCCCTTTACTGGAGCTAAGAGGGCCAGGCCAATCCCAGAAAAACAACCCCATAGCATTATCTCTCCTCCACCAATCTTTACACTTGGTGCATTGCAGTCAGGCAAGTAACTTTCTCCTGGCATTCACCAAACCCATCAAACTGCCAATAGAGAAGGATGATTTGTGAGTCCACAGAACATGTTTCCCTTGCTCCAGAGTCCAATTCAATTCAGTTTTATTTATATAGTGCCAATTCACAACAAAAGTCTCCTCAAGGCACTTCACACTGTGAAGTAAAAACCCTACAGTATTAGAGAGAAAACCCCAACAATAAGACGATCCCCTTGATATCAAACCATCTAATGTTTGGCATTATACCTGGTGATGAGAGGCTTGCTTGCTGCTGCTCATCCATCCATTCATCCATCCATCCATCCATCCATAATAAAAACATTTCTGAAAGTAACGTTTATTTGTATAGCACTTATTAAAACCAGTGATAGAAAGTGCTTTTAAAAGCAAATGGAAACCCATGCCATTAAGCTCCCGGTGTACAGTTTTTGTACTGCTGTTGATGCCAGAGAAGGTTTGCAATTCTGCAGTTATTGAATCAGCAGGGCTTTGGTGAAATTTATGCACAATGCACATCAGCACTCTGTAACTTTATGTGCTCTGTCAGTTTGTGGCTGAGTTGTGGTGGTTTCTAAACATTTCCACAGACTGCATGGCTAGGTGCTGTGATAATGAGACTGAATTAAACACCTGAATTCAACAATTAAGAGGTGTCACCCAATACTTTTGTCCATACAGTATATTTTAAGTCTTCATAAGTTATAGGTTGCCAAATTTTGGAGGAATAACAATGCAAACAAGGTCTAAAGTGACAGAAATATGAAATGACATCAGTTTGGGTGGGAACAATTTGATTCGGTTATTGTTTTTACTTTTTTGCCCTTTGAAGCAATATTTAATCCATATTACTGTACAGGTCCCCATGTTTAACATCATCATTACACTTTTGCAAGATTTGTATCTGAATGCACTGAAAGCATTGTGTCTTCCTGAACAAGTCCCAGGTTTTAGCAATAAGTAGTACTGTAGAGTCATTATTTCCCCTTAAACAATCCTTTTCTTATCTCTAGTTTAAGTGTTTCTTACTGATAATGAATGTCATCCCTTTAAGTTTTTGTTTCCATGTAGGCTAAATATATAGACTACTGAATATATGATACATATAGAACACAAAAGTACAAAGTAAATACTACAGTTACTGTATATTTACTAAAGTCTTCAACTGTCTAAGGCCTCAACTACATTAGACCTAAGACAAGTGCCATCATGATAATATACCTGTACATGTACACCATGTAGCTATATAGACTGATGTGTTTGCTCTTGACCGATGTCTCTGGGCTTACTCTGATGTAAAACTAAATCTTGAACATTTAGGGAACTGAGCATTTTCTGGAAAAAGAACGATGTTCATTTTCTGATTCAAAATATATAGAAAGCAAAGAACTTAAAGTTTATTATGGGGTATGAAACTCCTCTTCTCTTCTCTCCTCTCCTCTCCTCTCCTTTTCCTTCCTGTCAGACCGTATGGTGGCCCAGATGGTCCGGTCTATTAGCAGACTAATGCAATGTTAACAGTGACAGTACATTAATGTAAAATTGTTCTCTCATTAGCATTAGCCTGCTGTTAGCGTGATGCTAGGCCAATGATGGCAGTCAAAGGGGGGGGTCATGGTGTCCCATAGAGGGCCTGCTGTGGCTCTCACTGTGTATTTGAGTGGAGTGGAGAAGCGGAGATCCAGGTTGAAGAATTTCAGATATCCACAGGGATAAGGCAGAAAAATTACATTGGGTGGCCATCAAATTAAGCTAAACTTAAATTGTTTAATTCATTTATTGATTGACTGACTGAGTGAATAATTGACAGATTCTTCAATGTGATTATCTTTTCCTTCTCTCAACACTCCTCACTCTTTATTAATTGTTGCAAACTTTACTTCCCATCAAAACATGTGAAAAGATACAGCTGCTGTCATTCCTTATGTATGCTATTGTCAACAAATCCTATGAAAAGACTGAAACTAACCAAAATCCTTACATGTCTGTGGAACTCACTTGACCGCCGACCTAAGCAGAAAATTTGAAAGACATTTTTTTATATTAAAAGAGTTCAAGATAATCCTTAACCTTCTGGTCAAATATTCTTTAAACTGGAGTAAAGTGTGCATTTGTTTGACACTATTTTCAGATGCAGAAAAACATTCCTGGTTTCAGTCTTATCACACAATGTGTTGACAGCTGTAGAAATAATGGATACTGCCATTGTTGTCCTTAAAAATCCATGTCTAAGTCATTTAATGTTGCAGCAGAGACTGTGTTGCCTGTAGAATGATTCTCTTTCTATCTCTGTCATGCTCTCTCTGTCTCTTTCTTCCTGCATCTGTTCCTTTCACTCAGTCTGTCTCTATTGGAGGAGCTGGACTGTAGTTGTAATGAGCTGGAGTCGTTGCCTCCCACCATTGGCTACCTGCACAGCCTGAGGACCTTTGCTGCCGATGAGAATTTCCTTACAGAGCTGCCCCGGGAGGTATGGAGATAAATACATCTTTGCACTTCATGATTGCATTGCTAGTCTTGATATCATTTTCAACTGAAGACAACAGATAAATAAACAATCAGATGGTCTCTGGGAATTAGCTGATAACTGGAAAATCTGCAACACTGTTCCACAGGCGTCAGGTCAAGACTGCAGACAGGCCACCTTAGCACTGGGTTTCTTTTACGATGGAGCCATGCTGTTATAATATGTGGAGAATTCAAAAAGCTGTATATTGTTCAGCATTAATGCAGCCTTCACAGACTGTGCAAGCTGCTTATTATATGCACACCCACACCCTCAGAGCTTTTGAATTGTCTGTTGATAAACTGGCCCGAGAGTCCATCTTTCTCATGAGCCTGGGGCTTGCATAGTTTCAAAGAAAGAATTATACATTTTGATTGGTCAGTTGCATTTGTAGATGAAGCAGCAACCTGTGTTCACTGATCATGATTTTCACAAGTGTCCATGAGCTCATGAAGTGATTTCCACTAAGTGATACTGCTGGATTCTCTTTATCTTTTAATGAGATTATGTGCAGTAGATGATGATATCCCCCAAATACTTTGCAATTTTGCATTGCAAAACATTATTAAATTGTTGAACTATTTACTCTCACAGGCCTTCACAGAGTGCTGAATCCCTCCTCATCTATAATTCTAAAAGCCAGTTCTGGGCTGCTCTTTTAACATCCAACCATTTTTCAGATTAGCTTCAGTAGCTATGAGCAATTCCACCAGGTGCTTTTTAGCACTGCAAACATTCTGTCAGGGTCCTGGGTTTTTGACATTGAGTTTTTGAGGATTTGGGTTTTTATTTCATTATTTTTCTAGTGACTTTGAGTATTTGTGAAATTGTGGTGTGTATGGACTGTATTGACTTTATTATCCTGGTGATTAGTAGTAGTAATAGTAGTTTTAGTTTCCTCAGTATTTCCCTGTCTGTTCCTCCCTCTTTCCTGCCTTTCTGTCAGCACCTGTTCTTTGTTATTGTGTCTAGTGTGAGTGGGTTTGTCTCTATGTTTAGTATTTGCCTTGTGGTTATTTCCTGTTTTACTTTCAAGATCATTTTTTTGTTGTGGCTCCTTCTAGTTATACTTTTTTTCACTCCTTTGTGATTGTCAGCCTTGCCCTAATTTTGTTTGTCCCTCCTGTCCCTCCTGTTTGTTTGTTTTTGAATGACTGCTTTATGTTCCTTTTCGGGTTTAGTTATCCTTGGAATTTCATTGGCTAATTGTACCGTTGTCAGTTAAATTATTTGTACCTCATTGTATTCTGTTTGCTTTTTAACATTTTAAAAGCATCCAACTTTTTAAAAATGGCATTTAATTTAAAAATCCTACATTTTAAAATCTTGACAAGAAGATGGGGGGTTACAGAAGTAACCATGGTTCTAAGAGTGAAGGTCAACATGCCAATGGGCACGGTCAGTCTGTAGGTTAGTGTGGCCTAGTCGGCAAAAGTAGGAGAATGGGCTGGCAGACACACAGTTGTATTTATCTGCTCTGATTGCTTCTGCATGTGGAGGAGATTAATTTGCTATTCTGTTTCCTAAATGGCTCACCCTCAGAAAGGCTGACACACAAAGTGGTGTCTTGACCAATTACAAAATAGAACACACAATATGTTCTATGAAGTGAGATTATTGGGTTAGCGAGCTGTGCTAAGCTTAACACATGACCACAAATCACAAGACGTAGCTGTGAGATGCAGCCTCGCTGAGTCTCTGTTTCAACTTGTGTTGAAAATGTGGACTTCAAACTATATACCAGTTTTTAAATTGTGTTGATGGGCCACGTAAAACCAGACTTATGATAAATAATGTGCACCTTGACTTTTCTGTGCGTTTGGTGCAGGAAAAAAAATCACACCCCTTATCCTTTTGGTGAGAAAATGCACCACTTTAGCCAATCAAAACATTTTATGGCATTTGGTCGCAAAGGAAGAGGGGAAAGTTTTGGGAGTGAGGGCAGCAAAAGAAAGGAAGAGAGACACACAGAGAAAAAACGAGAGAAACATAGAGAGATAGTGAGTTTTGATAATTGAGGGATTTGTGACTATGTGATGTCAAATAATATTAATGTCAAATGACAAGATGCCACACAAATAATTTTGTGTCATCTTGATTATTTTGTAAATAGCTGTACAAAAAACAACTGAGACATTGGCTGCATTTTAATGTAAAAAATTGTAAATAACTTTGTTGTTTGCTAAATTAATGCATAATTTTTAGAATGGAAATATAAAGTGTAAATTCCTAAGTTATAAAAATTATTTATTATATATGTTTTTGATTTTCAGAATTAAAAAAATCAAACTTTTTCCAACTCGGATTTTATCTTTTTTCGTAATTTTAGGTCCAGTGTGTTAATACAATGAAAAAAACTGTCAAGTTACACAATGAGGTTTTGCTGAAAAAATAGCACCAAAAACGGCAGGGTAAACAGATTTTACATTTAAATATGAAGGTACAATTGCAGTATAAACTGGTTCTAATGTGCTTCTGAGTCTCCTTTACACTACATTGTAACTGGAACTGTAGCAACTAGAACAAAGATTAGAAAAAATGATCAGTTATGGTTACTTTTGTTAGGTAGATTACCAGTTCAATCTATCCATCCATTTTCTGCTGCTTATCCTGGTCTGGGTCACAGTCTAAGCAGAGACACCGAGCCCTCCATCTTCCCAGTCACCACTTCCAGCTCTTTTGAGGGGACACTGAGTTGTTCCCAAGCTATATGTGTGGTATAATCTCTACTCTGGGACCTCCTCCCAGTTGGACATGCCCGAGACACCATTGGGTTTTGGATTCAGCCACAGGTGCCCTTTGCTTCCTATTCAGTCAATAAAATTAATTTCACTTTGATCTGAAGGCAAACTAAAGTGATTTCTATCACTCCTATATCAGACTATGGCAGAGTGTCAGACCTGAATTCACTGATTAACAATTAACATGTTTAAATGAACTAAAAGTTTCAAAGACTGCAGAGAACCAGAGAGACTTGGTCCGGATATTTAAGAGGGCTAGAAGCATCATTGAGAACCCAACCCACCCAGGTCACAAAGCGTTTTTCCCCCTACCATTGTGCAAAAGATACGACCATCAAAACATGCACCAAAAGACTGCGGAACAGTTTTTTCTCTAGAACTGTAGCCTCCATCGCCCCCTCATCACCCCCACCCCACACACCAATAGCTGCTGAGGAGAGCAAACAAATAAGCTTGTCTCACCCATCCCCCATTTCCCCAACCTGCTGCTGCTGAAGTATTGCTGGAAACTTTATATTCAGAACTAAAATAAAACTATGGAATACATTTTTTTTGTTTACACTATGCTGTTTACACTTTCTCAGTCTACTGGACACATATATCTCTTATGTCTTATTTTATTTATCTTGTTTGCAATTGTATTTTAAATGCTGCTGGTCTCTGAGAGTGACCAACAGTCTTATTGCTTAGCTATGATGACAATAAATCCTATTAAATGATCTTATCTTCTAAATATGCAAATGTCATGTTAGAAATAAACAGCAGCAATCAGAGTGCACCAAGTAGTAAAGTAAATTTAACTCGAGATAATATTCTTTTTTCCACTTGGCATATTGTGATGTTTGTCCATCCATCCATTTTCTTCTGCCTATCCAATTCAGGGTTGCTGGGTTTTCTGGAGGCTATCCCAGCTGTAATAAAGTGAGAGGTAGAGTACACCTGGACAGGTCGCCAGTTGCACAGCTGACACAGAGAGACAGACTATAATTCCTACTTACATTCACACCTATGGCTAGTTTAGTAGCCATAGTAATGTACTCCTCTGTGGCGTAGTGGTTTGTACATTTACCTTACAAGCGAAAGGTCCCTGGTTTGTTTTCAGGTGGGGACACAAGCCCCTCTCATCATGGAGGGTTGTGTTAGGAAGGGCATCCAGCTTAAAACCTCTGCCAAAATACCAATACGGATTAATCTGCTGTGGCAACCCCTTCGTGGAGAATACAAGGGAGCAGCTGAAAGATCCATTTTTCAGTTAGCGTAATCATGCATGTCTTTGGACTGTTGGAGGAAGCTGGAGTACCCAGAGAGAACCCATACAGGCACAGGGAGAACATGAAAACTCCACACAGAGAAAATCAGCTGATGGACTTGAACCCAGGTCCTTCTTTCTTTGACCTTCTGCAGCATTACTTATTCTTTATAGTACCTCTCTTGTATTTTATTGTTATATTCCTTTATAAACTTTATCACCCATTCCTCTGATAATGCAGAGTACAGTAGGTGACTTTCAATTGATCCATTTTGCAAGGAAAAAAATGTGACATATCAAATGCCCCTTTTATGAGAGCATGCTTAGAGCCTGAGTAAGCCTGGGTTAACAAAGAAAGTTGATAATCTGTTATCTCTGAATGGGGTTTTAGGTTTTACCAAGCCAGCTAACGCAAAGAGAGCCTTGAACATACTTCGTAGTACACCTCTGTGGTTGCAAATTTAATGACAGACATCACCCATGTTGTAGATATTGTTTTGTTGTTTTTTTGTTTTGTTTTGTTTTGGTCTTTTTTAGTGGTTTTTATAAAGTTAGGTATTGCCACCTTAGGTTTGACAGCCCATCACTGAAAGAGAACAAGATCAATCTTTAGATGCACATAATGTTGAAATGGAAAAGACTGAGAGAAATGTGTTTTGTTTTTTAGCTGTGGTCACTAACATTACGACAGCTATTAATTCTTATATTTGGAAAATATTAATTCTTGAACTCCATCAAAGCGCTCAAAAGACTTTCAGCTTTAGCTCTCAACTTAACAGCTCTGAACCTGAAGATATCCAGTATAATGTAATATGATTCAAATGAGACAGATCTTATTCAGTACGTGATAGAACTGTAATTTAATCTGAGTGTGTGTTTGTGTTCCAGATCGGTAACTGCAAGAATGTGACCGTCATGTCACTTCGCTCAAACAAGCTGGAGTTTCTTCCTGATGAGATCGGACAGATGACCAAACTACGAGTCCTTAACCTCAGTGACAACAGGTACACATGCAGACGTGCGTGCACACACACACACACACACACACACACACACACACACACACACACACACACACACACACACACACACACACACACACACTCTCCCCAGCCCT
>VUQH01033126.1:0-11223 GCA_015106775.1 Etroplus canarensis | reverse complement strand
TAAAAAATCCCCTCTCTCATTATTGCAGCATTTAGCAAATAGAAATAATTCTGGCAATCCTAATCTACCTAAAACAGGAGAAGTTTAGTCTGATTTAATTTCAGACAGTGAGAAAAAAAATGCTTGTGTCTTTTTACACAGTGTTTGTAAACTTCTTGTTTCAACTGTATGTACATGCATGCATCTTGAACACAGGACATCTAGCATCAATGTCCTCCCTCTTCCAATATCCAGGGTCTCTACTAACACCACCTTCTTTATGAAAGCTGGACAACCCGGGAAACCAGCTACAAGGATTGAGATGACCCTCCTGCCCAGGACTGGAAGGTGCAGGCTGACCTAGGCCAAAAGCTTACCTTTCTGCCAGAGATAATTACAGCCACCCTCAGGCCATATATAATCATTTGGTCAACCTCACTAAAGTCTCTGTGCATGGTGGAGCTAACTGTGCCGTAGGGGGTGGCAGTTGATTAAGCATACAAATGCAAGAGACTGAAATACTCAGACCTAACAGCAGAGGTGGAGCAAGCCCCCTGGCAGGCTGAATTCTTCCCTGCAGAGGTTAGCTGGAGAGGTTTTATAGCCACCTCAACAACCAAACTCCTGAGGAGAATGGGAGTTCGAGAGCAGGACTTAAGAAAAGCTATCAATTACCAAAGTCCCTTTAAATGCTAAACTATGTGTGCTTGGAATATACTCAAAGAACTTTCTACAAACACAGAAACAGTATGCAGTTTTGGACTTTGGACTTCTACAAGCCAGGAGAGCTATTGCACTATGCTGGAAGGGTATGGACGCTCCTACAGTGAAGATGTGGATGAAGGAACTTTCTGAATGTATTGGACTGGAAAGATTAACATACATTGCCAAGGGCAAACAAAAAGACTTTGATAAACTCTGGGAACCATATATGAATATCATGACAAATGAAAGTGTGAGATTTTTCTGAAATGATTTGCAAATGCTGTAAAATGTAGCCCCCATTTTCTTTCTTTCTTTCTTCCCCCCTCCCCTTTTTTTCAAATTATTTTCCTTCATAATTTGTTAATTAATCGAGTTTCTTCTTTCCCGTTGTCCCCAGGTGCTTGCTCACAGAGGATCATCTCATTCTTGGAGCTTTCTCTTGAATAACGTAGGGTCTTTACAGTATAAAGAGCCTTAAGGACACTTCTGTTGTGAATCAGTGCTATATAAATTGAATTGAATTGAATTGAATAAACTGGCCTACCTGCAGTCCAGACCTGTCACCCAGCTAAGCAGCTGAAATCCTGTATTAAGCAATAAAGGGAAAACATTTTACTTTCAGAATTACAGCAGCTGGTCTTCTCAGTTCCCAAATGCTGAAAGTTTTTAATAGAAGCGGTGATGCAACACGGTGTAAAGATGTCCCTGTCCCAAATTTCAAATGTGTTTTTAACACCAAGTTTAACCTGAGCATGTACTTTTTCAAAATTTGATATGCTGGCTCATTAGCATATTTTTGTTATTTCAGTTTTACACAGCATCCTGACTTTTTGGGAAATCTGGGCTTGTAAAAGTAACAATTTTGCCATTGTACACTATTAGCTGTTGAGCTTTTTCCAACAATTGCAACGAATTTTACTTTCACATCCTTGCCATAGGTATTTACAGCTAAATACTCAACCCTCCTGCCACCTGCTCTGACTGAGATTAAAGTCAGACAGTAAATGTGACACCATGCAGTCTACACAGCTGAAGCCTGCTCAGACACTTCATATGTGATAAGTTCAGTTGTGACTCTTGATTGGGAAGAGTCAGCATCCTGTTTAAAATGAGCAAAATGTGAAATGAAAAATGTGAAGTACAGCACTGTAAGGTCCGTGGGGGCCAGACAGTGTTCGGGGTCATGTGAGCAAAGGGTGAAAGTGAGAAACAGACAAAGGGAAGGGAAGAAAGTGAGATGAGTCACTTCCTCTCAGAAAAGTGAGTGTTTACTTTCTGTCGCAGAGGAAATGACTGCATGGGCCTACAGAGAGTTCATGGACTGTTCTCACATTTCTCTCTGCCTCTGCTCCTCTCCATCACAGCGTCACTGGCTGCCAAGGCACATAGACATGTGCACAAACACACACACACCGTAGGTCACATGAGAACCATCCTTATTGTTAGTACAATATAATTACTTCCCATCTGAAAACCAAAACCTTTGTGCTACTCATTTCACTAGACAATAACAACAAACAGAACAGACAAATAAAGAACTTTATTACACATTCTGAGGCTAAAAACAGCTTTGTCTATATAAAGATGGAAGTTACGTTACATCCTTTACTTCAATAAAAGTACTGTAGCAACACAAACTCAAAAAAAGATCAAAAAGTATTTGAACTGATTTAAAAAAGGTTCTCAGAATTGAATGGCCCCTAACAATAATATACTCTTCTGCCCACTGCATGCCAGTACTTTAGGTTAAACAAATTGCATTATTGACATATTAAGCTGCTTCATTATGGATCAATGGCAGCCTCTGCTGGACTATTTACTCAGTGGTTTAAACAAGAAGTCGAAAGGGCAAGGGCTGCACTGGCACTAAGTGGAGTTTCCTCAACACACTGGGGGCATTTTGCCAGCATGGTTTGGGTCCACTGCTACCTTTTCACAGGAACAGTGTAAATGAATGAGTTTTGGAGGTGCATGCAAAAATATGTATAATATAATTTCAATTTTTTTTATTTTTTATCTCAAAGCCACAATCAATAATGATGTGATTTAAATACATAAATACATACATACAGTAAATGATTAGCTGCATACCATTTTTCTGAATAGTAGATTTTAGATTAGTGCAATTATTACTCTGGATTGGATTGTATTGGATTATGACTTTTTATCCTCTAGCACCACTACAAAGTTAAAATTTGTGGTTTTATGTCAAAGGTCTGAACAGTTCCAGACATATTAAAATTTAAATGTAAAACGTGAATATAAAAAGTCTTCACAGCCCTGTTAAATTGTCCGATTTTTGTAATGTGACAAAATGAGACCAAAATAAATCATTTCAGAGTTTTTTACCAACTTTGATGAGACCTATAGCCTGTACAATTCAGTACGATTTCATTGAAAAATAAACTGAAATCTTTAAAGGGCAGAAGTAAAAATAAAAACTATGATAATGTGGTTGCACAAGTGCACACACCCTGTTGTAAGTGGAGATACTATATGGCTGTGTTATAAATTTACCAGTCAAGTTTAAATTCATGTTAAAAATTAGTTGTCGGTACATACCTGCAATTGGTTAGACTAATCAAAATCAAATAAAGTTCAGATGCCCTAGAAGGATTTTCCAGATATTTACTTTGTTGCATCTAACAGTAAAAGCTATGGTCGGCTAAGATCTTACAAAGCATCAAAAGGATGTCACTGTCAAAAGGTATCAGGAGAAGTCTACTAAAGAACTTCCAAGGCATTAAATATACTAAAGCACACAGTGACGACAACAAGTGGAGAAAATATGGCACAACAGTAACATTACCAATAACCGGAGGGACAAACAAAACTATTGAAAAGAAAAGAAACTGTTTAAGAAGGCTGCCAAGATGCTTACAGTGACATTAAAGGAGCTGCAGTAATTCCCAGCAAGAACTGATTGTGTGCTAAATGTAAAAACAACAGTCTTCATATTTATCATACCTCTCTGCTATGAGGTAGGAAGACACAAACATTTTCTTACAGAGAAAAATATTGCAACAAGTTACTTTAAGTATTCCAACAGAATGTGGGAAAATGTACCGTGGTCTGATGAGACCAAGTTTGACCATTTTGGCCATAATACCAAAAGGAATATTGAGGCAAAAATAGCACTAAACATCACCAAAAGAACATCATAATCACAGTGAAGCATGGTGGTGGCAGCATCAGGCTTTGTAGCTATATTTCTTCAGTTTGAACTGGGGCTTTAGTCAAGGTGAAGGGAATTATTACTAGTTTAAATACTTGTCAATTCTGATACAAAACCTTCTGGTGTCTACTAGAAAGTTAAAGATGAAGAGCAATTTTATCTTTGGGCACAGCAATGACCCAAAGCATATATCTAAATTAACATAACAGCTTCACCAGAAGAAGATTAAAGTTTTGGAATGGCTCAGCCAGAGCCAAGACCTGAAACCACTTGAATATCTGTGGGGTGACTTGAAGAGGGCTGTGCACAAGCGATGTTTTCATAATATGATAGATTGTGAGCACTTTGCAAGGAAGAGTGGGCAAATATTGCCAAAATGTACCATGCATATAGACTCCTACACAAAAAGACTGAATGCTGTATTAAAATTAAAAGCTGCTTCAACAAATAGATTAGCTTAGATTAAGGGTGTGCATGTCTGTGCAGCCAGGTTATGTAAGTTTTTAATTTTTATTCCCCCACCCTAAAATAACTGTTTTTTAAAAATTGAATTGTACAAATTACAGGTCACAGTAAAGGTGAGAAAACTTCTGAAATGACTTCTCTTGGTTTCATTTTTTACATCACAGAAGTCTTGCATTTTAACAGTGCTGTAATGATTTGTTTATATTTTTCAGCTTTCAGCTTTTTCCCACAGGGCTCTTGATGAAAGTATTCCATAAACTTCTTAGGAATTGCAACTATTTTTATACAAGGTCCCCCATTTTCAGAGGCTCAAAAGTAATGGGACAAACTAACATATAACTTAACTAATAAATAATTTATTAATATAGGGATTGCTTTTCATACTTTGCAGCCAATTACTACCTGAAGTCTAGAACCCATGGATGTCACCAAATGCTGCATTTTCTCCCTAAAGATGCTCTGCCAGGTGCAGCTGCATTCTGTTCCTACTTGTTTGCAGGTTTCTCTGCCTTCAGTTTTTTCTTCAGTACCTGAAAAGCATGCTCTATTTGGCTGAGATCAAGTGACTGACTTGATTTCTTTGTCCTAACAAAGTCTTGGGTTGCATTTACAGTGTGCTTTCTCTCATTATCCATTTGCTCCATGAAGTGCTGTCCAATCACTTTTGTTAGATTTGCCTGAATTTGAACAGACACTTCAGAATTCATCTTGCTACATCTATCAGCAGTCACATCATCATTAAACACTCATAACCCAGTTCCACTGGCAGCCATACATGCCACTGCCATAACATAGCCTCCACCATGTTTGATTGCGGAAAACAAGCTGTTCCTTTTATTCTCCATACTTTTCTTTATGGTAGAAGTTCATCATGTCCAAAGAAATTTTTCCAGAACTGGACAGGCTCTTGTAGAATTACTCCAGAATTTCTCTTTCTTCTCTAAATGACATCCAACTTGTGGGGCATATGCACTAACAACATTCTGTAACACACCTTTAATTGATCCGTTATAGAAGTCCTATTATGAATCCTCATTTTTGATTGAGCAAGAATTTCACATTGAATGCACTTCCTGATGCAACCTTTCCCATTTACGTGGGCTTGGGACCAGCACTAGGAGCACAGTTGCTTGTGGGCACCCTGTGGCTGGGTTAAATTACAGAAAATGGGTGATTGTCCCAAAACTTATGGCCTTAGCTTTATATGGCACTGTGAATTAAGTTTTACTTTTTGAATGTAATTATATGACGGTAGTAACATCTTCTGAAAAGAATTTGAAATTTCCCCACTGTGGGACAATTAAAGGATTGCTTTCTTTCCAGATGTGCCATCCTTTTCCCTGTGATAAACGTTTACCCAGCTGTCTTTGGATTATGTTTTCATATGATGTTTCAATATTTTTTACAAACCTTAAAATGATTTTAACAGTATTTCAAGCCAATTCCCTCTGTGAGGGACCAGCAGGATTTATCCTACTAATGTACTGTGGGGGCACTTATTTCATGACACATCCATTTTATTCTCATGAACCAACACAGTGGCAAAACCACCTTCATATGAACCAGTCTGACCTTTCTTAATAGGGATATAAGTAGGATGTCCTTCAATCTGTGCTCTCCCAAACATAAGCAAAAAAGACCTTCAAGTTTCCAGCATAGTCACTTTTGGGAATTAAACCAGAGAATTTTATCAGCAAGCAACACAACCCATGGCACATAAGTTACTGGTATTTTGGATTAAAAAACATGATATGTTATCATTTTTTCAATCATATCTAACCTGTTAAGCTTCTGTAAAGACACCAAAGGCCACCTCAAATAACAGTTTGCTGTGTATAAGCACAGATGTCATTACTCAGCATTGTGAGAAGAGCAAGGTGTTATTTGGGATCTGTCTTTGGGCGTGACCACACCACCTACACAGTCTTTTTTGGCAATGTTTCAGCCAGTGTGGAAACTCTCCTCCAGGCTTAATGCAGTTTTTCCTGCCATGATAAAATGAAAAAATAAAATGAAATGGCATCAAATGGCTGGTTTACATAGCTCAGAGTGACTGGCACACTGCTGATCTGGACAGTAATAATCATCTGGGTGTTTCTTGTTTTTTGAATAATCTCTTAGTTTCTATCTTAAAAAAAACAACAGACGAAGAACAAAAGTATAAACAAGGCCCTTTAATATAGTAACATGTACAGTAGGTAACAGTATGAATGTGATGTGGGGGAAGAAAGAAGCATAAAAAAGTAATTCACCTCACATTTAACACTTACTTCTTAAGGAATAATGCCATTTCTCTTAAAACCTACATGCAAAGCCCCCTATGTGTAATTAAAAAAACAATAAATATGATAATCTGGGGGCAGAGACTACCATAATAAATCATATTCTGGGTATACACAGTTACAAGTATTTCACACTTTTAGTGTCATTTTAAAATGACTTGTACTTAGAAATGTACACAGAATAATTACACGGAGGTCATTATAGTAGTATACATGTTGAATAACACCAGACAGTTTAGCTCAAAATGCTGAAAACATTAATGCTTTGCTGTTACACCTGATGCACTGTGGCATCATGAAGAAATGTAACAAGATTATATACATTTACATTGTATGTTCGCATACTGCTGTTTTCAGCACATTACACGTTTCTTTAAAAACGAAACTAATTGTTGCACATTAACTTTTCCACCAACCAAATAAAATTGCTAAAACTACATTCTGATATACACACCAACAGCTGTGAGGCATTGCAGCCAGCAGAGGAACAGATATGCACATGCAAGCACCAAAGTCTGTCTGCTAGTAATTGCTAGTAACTGGCTAGTAACAGAGATACAAGACCAGAAAGGGAAAGGCTTTCTAGACATGTGGTAGCAGCATGGAAAAAGAAGGAATGCTACGATATGGTCCAAAAGAGAGACATTATTTAGAAAAGAAAGACAATAATAGGGGCTTTCAGATCCTGATGTGGGTATATGGCAGCTCTTCAACTAATGTTGTATGTTTTGGTAAACCAACAAATGCATGAAGTGATTTTTTTCAAAACAGGATGTCTTTGACACAGATAACTTCCGCTTGACAACATTACAACTGCTGACTGATTTGGGCTCTGCACAGTGAAGGGAAGAGATAAGAGAGCAGCACAGGGCAAGAGAGAGCAGGGTGGCAGCTGATTGAAGGAAAACTGGCTCATGTTTCATGATGTCACACGCACACAGTGTAAAAGTAATTAGAGTTAGCTTCTGGTCTATTAGTGTTTAATAAGGTGTTTCTCTAATCATTCATTATAAGTTAGAAACAGTGGTGACAGCAGTAGCATAAATATGATAATAACAAGCTTATTGTAGTTATTTATAAGCATTATATTTTAGATTAAAATGCAACTACATCCACCTACAGAGGGTGATAAAATAGCTAAAAGATGTTATACTTAAAATTGTATATCAGCAAAAGAAACAAGGCTAAATATAAACTGAACGTTAATAACTGTCCAATCACACCAGGAACATGAGCCTTACTGAACACCTGCAGCAACACTTCTATAAATGATCAAGATGTAACATGACAGATTGAACAGAACTTCCTATGTGACTGCAGAAAGGTTAAGCTTGGTGGAATACATCTGCCATCAAACACCGAGTGAGGATGAAAACTGGAGCAGACCTGGAAAATATTAATAGCGCATGAAAGGAGGTCGATAACTTGGATTTTGATGCTATAAAACCAACACAGTTTACAATGTTTAGGCAAAGTGGAATCTAAATCTGCTACTTCAGCTGAGTGAAATGAAAATGCCCACATTATGTTCTTGATCAGTTTTATTGGTTTGATTACATATACCTGATATCTGATCAATTTATCAAAATTTTTAAAAAAAACAACTAGATGCCCTATTACACAATGTTTGTTTGTAACATGAAGGATGAGCCAGAACTATGCACCCACTTCATTTACTGTAAAAGTTTTATATTTCTTCTTTAGAATGTGTCCAGTTACAATTTCTCAAATCACTCCCAGAAAGCGGACAAACAGCATCTTCCCACATGTTGAACAACCTCTACACTACTTCTGCTGCTCAATAACTATTTTTAGTCACTGCTGAAGAATGTACTGTGGTGACTGAAAAACAGATTTTACATCTAAAAGTGGAAAACATAAATATTTCAGATATAAACAAAACTCCAAGGCTTGGATTATAAGCAGCCTGGTTCATCACTACAACAGCATGGAACAAAGGTGACCAGATGATCCATCATGTTGACAAACTTCACAAACACATTATTACTTGCTTTTTAAAAACATCAACAGACAGACACCTCTTTAATCACCTTCTACACACAGTCCACAACTGAGCTGTCATCCTCCTCAGCTCCCCACTCCCCAAACCTCATCTGTGGAGATGGAGCTGCAGGATGGAGGTTATTAATATCGTCCATGGCGTCCGGGTCAGTGTCATCGCTGGCACCAATGCCCATGTGACCACCTTCCTCCCGGTGTGTGCGGATGTGTTTCCGCAGAGCTGCAGGCTCTTTGAAGGTGCGGTTGCAGAAGGGGCAGCAGCACGGTCTCTCTCCAGTGTGGATAAGCTGGTGATGTTTCAGGTGCTGCAGGCGGCTCAGACGCTTCCCACAAATGGCACACACGTAGGGTTTCTCTCCTGTGTGCGTACGCCGGTGTTTGCGCAGACCATCTAAGTGGCGGAAGCAGTTTCCACACTCAGAGCAAGAGTATGGTTTCTCACCTGTGTGTATACGCAGATGAGTTTTGAGTGCACCCGACTCGCGGAATCGACGGCCACAGACCCCACACGGGTAGGGCTTCTCCCCAGTGTGTATGCGGATGTGCTTCTTCAGGCTGGAGATCAGACGGAAGGTCTTTCCGCACTCCAAACAGTGGTGCGGCCGATCTCCAGGGGGCTCCACTGCTGTGTCAGGGGCCGAAGGTCCAGCAGAGTCCTCTGCTCCGCCTGGTGAAACGCTGTCACCTCTCCCAGTTCCAGAAGTTCTGGCTAACTGTTTCTGTCCATCAAGTCCACCCTGCTGCAAGGCACTGCTGCATTCACGCATAGGTCTTTGGTGACGCAGCGGGTGAGTAAAAGAACGCTGGGAACCTCCTTCTCCTCCAACTTGACTGTAACCAAGCTCTCCCACATTATGGGACGATCGCTCTCCATCCCCCACTCTGCTGTCCTTCCTGCTGGGCTGAGTAGAGCCTGAAGCTGGTCCCTGCTCCTCTTTGATCTCAAATCTGGAAGCGCCACCTGGTCCCTGAGACTGCCGTTCATCTAAAGACAAAACAAAACATGCGATTTATTCCAGCACTTTAACTCAGAAATGAATCCTTCACAAAAAATGTCATGTTTTTGGGGAGAGACAAAGCTTGCACTGTACCTGTACCTGGTCTGCTGGAATCAGAGCACATATGAGATGTGTTGGATGCAAAGGAGTCCAGAGCATGGTTAGTCACAGAGCCATCTGGTTGAATTGACAGCTGACACATTTTGTATTCGTCTCTTGGTTCAAACCCATGAAGCGACTCATCCACAGAGCCACCGAGACCCAAGTCCACCCCTGCTCCATTCACATTTCTGGGGTTCTGGTGGTCCCTGTCCAAAGTCATTGAAGCCATGGATGACAATGATGGGGCAAAAACCGACTGACTTATGGTCTGAGGGCCTGTGTATGAGACCTGAAGCTGATCTATGAGCTTCTGAGCGCTGCACAGACACTCCTGTAGGGTCTTCAGCTCCCTTTCTGACACTTCCAGGCGCACTTTCAGTCTTTCATTCTCCTGCTCCTTATGCAGCAACTCCTGCTGAGTCTCATTGAGCACAAGCACCACTTCCCCGAGCAGAGTGTCCACTGCTGCGGACATTGCGGTCTGAATGGTCGGGGCGAGCCGTGATTTGAGCGACGTTACAGTCATGCTGCCCTGCGAGGCTCCGTACCCACCCTTGTCTGCTTTGCGATCGTAGCAGGACTCAATCCTGTCGGGAATGCTAATTGTAGTTTGTTTGCGATTTCCGCTGTTTGACGGAGAGGAGGAATCCATGCTGCCAGCATAGCCTGCCCTCCTGGAAGTCATTATTGTAATATCGTTAGCCGACCGCTATTCAGATAGCTAACGTTTACACGCCGAAATCAGTCCACCAATCTGACCAGCCTGCCAAACTGCGCGGGTTTGGTTACTCTAATGTGACGGAGCAATGTAAACGTCGCCTCATTAGCTGCCTGACTGGCGCTACTGACAAAAACAATGTAGTGAACTCTCCGCAGGCCCTGACTCCGCTCCGCAACATTGGCCTGCTCTCCTCGGAAATAACAACGCCAGACGACGGAAGACGTCTTTGTACAGACTCTGCAGGAGAACCACGCTGACGCTCTTTACCTGCCTTAATTAAATCTGTAAGTTATTGTTAAAATCAAAACCAGGGCCCCTCTGCAGTCACTCACCCACCTCCAGCGTCTGCAGCACTGTGCGCACAGGCCTGTCGCGCACTCATGACGTTACAGAGGCGGGTTTACTTTGCCCTGGGTGATGACTGGAAGGGAAACCAAGCGGCTGTTTCTCTTATTGTTACTCTCCGCACAGCAGTTCACTTTTGCGTCGATTTGATCTTGCGCATGAGGTGTTTTTGGCTCGAAACTGTATAATAAATAACCAAATTCTTACACATTTTTCTCATTACCTACATGATACCGTCTTCTTCTTCTTTCGGCTGCTCCCGTTAGGGGTCGCCACGGTAGACTATCTGCCTCCAGCTCACCCCTACCCTTGCATGCTCTTCTGTCACTCGAACTCTCTGCATGTCCTCCTTCACGACATCCATGAACCTTCTCTGTGGTCTTCCTCTTCTCCTCCTGCCTGGCAGCTCCATCCTCAACATCCTTTGTC
>VUQH01033123.1:0-25466 GCA_015106775.1 Etroplus canarensis | reverse complement strand
ATTAGTTTTAAATACTTGATGGACTTATATTTTTATATTTTATTTTCTTTGAATGTATTTGAAGTTTTTAGTTGAAATATTTGAAATTAATTTACAGAAGTGACAATTATTTTTAGTTCAGTGTGTTTAATTAATTATCCAGGGAGTGAAGGCCTGCTGACAGTAAAGCATATGCACTTTCTTTGAATGTTTTTCAAGGGTGAAAATCAATACAACATATGACACTTTATTCAGTTTTTCATTTTGAACTAATGGTTCTATCACTTAAACAATATTTATGTCAAGATTGTCCAACAATTTAATTTTTTTCTTATGAACAAATGTTTTTTCAAGGAGCACTGTCCCTTTATTTCATACAAAAAGGAAAGCCAAGTTAATATAAATGTTTTCATATAAGTAAAATCTTTGTCTCTTTGTTTAATGTTCATACTTAATTTTTAATTCATTTTAGAGAGAAAACATGGAAACACAAAAAGAAATGTACACTATATTTTCGTCAACTAAATCTCTACTGGTTTTTAGTCAACTATAACATTATGATATTTAGTCAACTAAAACTAAACTAAAACTAATAGAATCAACATGACTAAATTATGACTAAAACTAAAGAACCTTTTAGTCAAAAGACTATGACTAAAACTAAATTAAATTTTGCTGTCAAAATTAACACTGTTTGGTGCTGAACCTGACTAGGAAATTTCTGGTCCCTAAATCTAGCCAGCCTTTCCGTGATATCAGGGTGGTGCCAAATGCTGTACAACACTGGCATGACATACAGAAACATTCATACTCATACACTGTTCTCATTTTTTTCTCTTCTTTTTCTCATCCCCCCCACACACACACACACACATTCCTGAACCAGTTGAGGCAGATGGCTGCCCATTACTCAACCTGGTTCTGCCAGAAGACTCTTCCTATTAAAAGGGAGTTCTTCCTTCCCACAGTTGCCAAACACTTACTCATAGGGGATAATCTGACTGTTGGGCTTTTCTCTCTAATATTGTAGGGCCTTTACCTTACAGCATAAAACGCCTGAAGAAGACTTTCTGTCAGGAATCTGTGCTATCAAAATAAAATTCAACTACTCAGGCACAAGATGGAAAAAAATAGAAAGGCACACCAAAGAACACAACAAACAAACTGGCAAATTAAAGCTAAGAGCTGGATGTAGCCTATACATACTAAGGAGACTGATTAGCTGAGTGGAAGCAGGTGAGTGAACTGGGTAACTGGAGTAGATAAAGTGGGTTTGGCATGTAAGAAACTGACCACTTTTTTCATAGAGCCTAGCAATCCATACATAACCAGTTTAAAAACTCAAGCAAAATAAAGATGCTCCACATAAACAATAATAGCGAAGGGCAGCTTCCAAGCTAAACCGGTTCCAGGTGGAATGTTTGCATTAAAATGAACTCTTAAGAGCAAGACAATGATGGGAATACTGTGCACGCCGGGCGATAAATATCTATCTTCAGGTTCCTGATCAAACACAGACAGTAGATCTCCATCAACTATTTATCTCTTTTCTTGCTGCATATAATGCATGCAGTGAGGGAGTGCATGTAGTCATATCCCACATATACAGTAGGTTTTACTACTTCCGCTTCCCTCTCTTTCCTGGGAAACTTGCCAGTCCTGAGCCATCATTATTACACACTACTGTCCCTATTAATAAGTCAAAATGTCTGGAAAAGATGCATAAAGAACTGTATTATTTTTTCTTTTAACTGCAAGGATTCCCTTCCAGATGAAAAATGTATGCATGTAACAGTAGCTACCTCTAGTGTGGTGGGAATGAAGACCCCAAACTCTCACACCAGGAGTGTTGAGAACAGTGTTTTTAAATTATTTTAAAATATATTCAATTAAGCAAAATTATCTTAATTATGTTAGCGTAATTACTCTGTACCGAGTTCATATTTTAGTTATTCAGAAGGTTCTAGGAAATAGAATCAACGCTTGTAAACACTGACAACATTTGTTTTGGAACAGTAACATTTTTATGCATTAAATAGTTATCTAAATACATCATCTATATTATGGTGTTATAGTATAGTCAGAACTGCCTTCATTCTCATCAATGTACTGGAAACATTCCTCAAAGATTTTGTTATATATTGAAAAGCTTTTATCACACAGTTGTTGCAGATTGTTGGCTGCGCAGTCATAATATGAATGTCCCTTTTCACCACATCCCAAAGGTGCTCTATCCGATTGAGATCTGGTGACTGTGGAGACCATTTGAGCACACTGAGCTCATTGTTATGCCCGAGAAACCAATGTAGATGCTTTGAGCTTTGTGATAAGGTTGCATTATCCTGCTGGAAGCAGGCATCAGTAGATGAGTGGAATGTAGTCATAAAGGGATGGACATGGTCAGCAACACTGCCCAGAAAGGCATTTAAATGAAGCTCACTTGCTACTGAGTCACCCGAAGTGCACCAAGAAAATATCCCCTATAACACCAGCAGCCTGAACTTTTGATACAAGGAAGGATGCACCCATGCTCTCATGTTGTCTACTCAAAATTCTGACCCTGCCATCTCAGTGTTACAGCAGAAACTGAGACTCATCAGATCAGGCAACATTTTCCAATCTTCTATTGCCCATTTTCTTGAGCTCTTGTAAAATTGTAGCCTCGGTTTGTTGTTCTTAGCTGACAGGAGTGGCACCAGGTGTGGCATTCTGCTACTGTAGCCCATCTGCTTCAAGGTTTGACATGCCGTGTCCTGGGAAATGCTCTTCTGCATATCTTGGTTGTAACTATTGGCTACTTGAGTTACCGCTGGCTTCCTATCAACCCAGAGCAGTCTAGCCATTGTCTTTTGACTTCTAGCGTCAACAAGGCACCCAGTCACTTGATAGGTTCCCTTTTTTTGACCATTCTCTGTAAACCCTAGATATGGTGGTTAAGGAAAATCCCAGCAGCTCAGTAGTTTCTGAAATACTCTGACCATCCCGTCTGGCACCAGCAAGTAATTTAAAGCTTCCCTATTCTGATGCTCAGTTGGAACTTCAGCAGGTTTTCTAGCCAGTGCCTGCAAGCCTAAAGGCATTGAGCTGCTGCCACGTGATTGGCTGATGCTTCATTTGGCTTAATTTATTAATTTGCTTATTGCATTAAAATAGGAAAATTATAAGTACACACAAAATAAAACTAGGCATTTCAGTGAGGCAATACAAAACTTTAAATATAGTAGAAAATGTTGCAGAGTCAAATTTTTGGTTTTATACCTTCAGTGTCCAGTTACAGAAACATTCTTTAACAAAATACTCATATAAGTAACTTCAGCACCCAGCAGATGGTTATGGAATTACACCCAGCTTGACGATACATCAAATCTGGATACAGCTTCACATCAAAATATGCAGCAAGGTGCTACTGATTTGTTTATAGCTTTTTACAAAAAACAAATCTTTGATTCTTTGAATGAATCACCACTAAGTGTATGGTTTTCTAGATAACAAGACTGTTCAAGAATCATAATAAATTTCAGAGGTTCACTGTTTGAAATCATTCATGACATCCAAAGTTAATGCAACAACATCAGTCCACGGCCAGAATAATGGTGTAGTTGTATATATTTTTTGCTTTCTAAGCAAAGCAGGCACATTAAAAAATCTGACTGATGATGATTTTTCAATAATTATAATTGATAAGGTTTATGTTTCGGGGCGTTTTCTGGTGAACATCCACATTAACTCATGCTAGAGGAAAGGCTGAGCAATGGGGGCGAGAAGGTGAGATAGAGGAAAGGTGGGAGTTCTAAAATGTGAGAATAAAAGAGATGAAGGATTGGTGGGTGGAAAGAAAGAGGGATGGCAGAGAAGGTGAGGGAAATAGATAGGTTTAGAAGAAAGGGAGGGAGGGCGGATGATGAGGAGATATCGGGTGAGATTGGAGGATAAAAGAGGGCAACAGAGAGAGGATGGAGAGGTGAGGAGTTGCAGAAAGAGTGGACATCCAGGTCCAGAAACCTTGCGTCTTCATCGTCTTATCTTGGAAGTAATAAAAAACAGGTTTCAATGGAAAAACACAATAAAAAATAGCAATAAGGCAAAAATGTTTCGGTAATGGCAAAGCAATATTTTGCTTCTGAGTTAGAACGTACTGCTTGACTAGGGCCTTTCTGTGAGGAGTTAGCATGTTTCCTTGAGCCTGCATGGATTTTCTGCTCTCTAATTGGCGATTCTAAATTGGCAGTAGGTGTGGATGTAAGTCTGGATGGTTGTCTGTCTCTGTGCATTAGTCCTGTGATGGACTGTGATGACCTTTCCAGAGTGCGCTCTGCCTCTTGCCCTATGACAGCTGGGACACATGCCAAGCACCGTGGCCCTAAGTCAGAGTTTGTTAAACGTGCTTTCTGGAAGAGACTTGTGGAGCAAAGGCAGAACCTGCAATTGGATGGCCAGTGGTAGTCACGTCACATATAATTTGTTTGTAATTTTGCAGCCAATCCTGTCCATTATCTGAAATGAAAGACCTGAAGTTAATCAAAATGGCGATTAGAGTGTTTCCACTTCAAAACACCCAGTGATAGGACATCCCATGGCACAAATACCACCAAAACACCAGGGTTTAAGCCTCATTTTTGATCATTTTTAACTCTTATTTTTGATTTCCTGTTTGTTTTCACCAGCTATTTCATTTCAGGCACCAAAAACCACATGACTGGAGAAAAAAAATGGTGAGTTTTCTTAAATTAGAACATTTTACTATGTTGAACACATGTTCAGAAGCTTTCTTTTGTTTCCTCTTGGTTATGACTACAGCTGGCACATGAAATCCTCTCTTTAGAGGAAAACACTAGTTTAGGAGGGAACAGCGACATGGATGAGTAGCCAATGCACGCTTTCAGCATATCAGAGCGCTTTTGGTCTCCCGCCAGCCTGGTTATAGATCTCACAAATGCAGTGGTTTGTGGCAGCTAGTTTTTTAGCCTCAGCGTTAATAACCCTGTGTACTGAGCCTTGGGAAATTAGCTGCTCACTGAAGCATGCTGCAAGTAGCTTGGTGAACCTCAGTCGGAGGAAGAGCAGACACACATAGGTCAGAAGAATCAATGTCCTTTAGGGACCCAGGGGCCAAGCTAGAGAACACTGAACTCTCTCTAACCTCAGCCGGTGGCTGCGGTGTAATTGCACTGATGCAATGAGTGAAACAGGGTGAGAACTGCCAGGAGCTGAAGCTATAGAAAAGCATGCAGAGGAGTTGTTTGCTTGACAGCAGGATGGCATGGCTGAGATTTAGGAAGAAATTAAAAGAAAGCCTTTTCTCCTGTTGCTAAAAAAAAAACAAAAAAAAAAAAACAGGCAAAACAAGTACTTTTCTTTTTTAAGATTTTTTTAAAAAGTGTCTTCAGTACTTGTGAAATTCTCAGTTGAATTTCATATCATCTCAGTGCAGGCCAGGGAAGGCCATAAAAAAATACAAATTTTTACTTCTTCTGAGAATAAAAAATGAAGACAGTATTTTGGAAAATGAGAAATACTTGAGTTTGGTGACAGCGGTGAAGCCAGTGCATTATTATCAAAATTTGTTACATTTCCCCCTTGGTATGCATTTGTGAAGTTCAAGTAATTTTGACTGTGTTGTAGACTTATATGAAGTATTCAAACTACAGTTTCTGGACAGAGACATGGTTTTACTATCCCATTATGAGGGTGTTAATCATAGCTGAAATCAGCTCCAGGCTACTTGGTCATAATTTTGCATTTTATTTGTAAAAAAAAAAAAAAACAATCAAAATTGTTTTGCATTAAACATATATGCAAAATTCCACTGACATAACACTAGTGAGGACTAGTAGCTGGCTCATGATTAAAGTTAGATGTTTTCACTTTCTGCAATTCAGTTGACATGCTGCCCGCTGCCTACGATCAGCTGATAAATGTGCTGAATAAATGGCCGACAGTCAGTTCAGTGTTCTCAGTAGAGTGTTGGCGAATGAGCCGTCCCCAAGCGAATGACCTAGGCCTGGTCAGGCTCAGTCACCCAAGGAAGCCATCTGAGACTGCCTCCACTCAGCCAGAAAGCACAAGAGAGGCGACTGGGGCATGGACACATCAGTGGAACTGCGGCTCCCATAGGCCAGTGGGGTTAGAGATCACAGACACAGACAGGAGGTGAGGGAGTGTTTACAGTTTGGGGAAGAAGCTGATGGAAATTAGAAATGATGGTGGCAAAGGGTAGGGATACTTTCATCTCACTGATGCAAAGAGACAGGAAGTAGACACTGTACTATGAAGCAAAGTCCTCACTAGAGAAAGTCTAAGAAATCAAAACATTTTCTGTGTATTCACACAGAAGTTTACTTTTGGTACCTAATGGTAAAGGCCCTGACACACAAACCATTCAGTACTGACACTTTCTTTTTATTTCCATGATAAAAGGAATCCATATGGGGGAAGCCACAACATGGGCATTCATGCAGACATTGCATTTTGATTTTAAGTTTAGAAAAGAGTGATGAATAACCTCTTTCCTCCCTGCCTTCCTTAAGCTGTAAACTGTATGGGCAATAAACATATTGCTTGCTCCTATTAAAATCACCAACATTACAATGACCCGAATAAATGAAAAATAATCATCAGTTTGTCAATCCTTCCTGTGTCCAGGAAATGGGAGGTTTCTCGTGTTGGGTTAAATTAAGCCGTGGGCTCCACTCCTGGTGGCGCCCTTCCATCAATTCCTTTAAGTTTCAGCTTTGCAACCATTTTCCTCCCAGAACCCAAAGACTCTGGTTTCCCAGATGCTGGGTTGAAAGGAACCAGTGAATTTTCATTGGGTATCTGATGCCTCCCTGGTGCCTCTTAGATGAAGTGTTTTGGGCATGTCCAACTGGGAAGAGGCCCTGGGGCAGACCCAGGATGTGCTGGAGAGATTATATCTCTTGGCTGTCTTGAGAATGCCTTGGTGTTCCCCAGGAAGAGCTGGAGGAGGTTGCTGGGAAGAAGTCTGGGCATCTCGGAAAAGCATCAGAAAATAGATGTATGGATGGAATTACACTTATATTGTGTATATATATATATTGTTTCCAGGAATACTGGTTATAGATTTAGATGTTTTTGGACCAGACAAACCTTTTCATGATTTTTGAAGCTAGCCCTTTTGCTATTCGCACCGCAAGGGCTGTGAATCATCAAAGTATTTAGAACTCAATTTTTTGGAATTTTTAGCTCTTATTTTAGGCTAGGTATGCTCCAGCACAAGAGGTTATGTCTTGACTAATCATCTGTTGTTCTAAATATCTCAATTAACATATGATTAATCTCTGTAACAAAATACAAAGAAGAGGACAAACAGTAGTATGCAGTCTTTGTTCAACCATGTGTGAGGATGTGCAGTCCACTATGAAATATGATTAAAAAACATTATCAACTGCCTGTGACATCCAAACATAGCAAAGCAGTGTATTCAATTAAGGGAACATGCAATTGCAAGAAAGCAAAAGATCACAGTAATCAAAGTAGTTTTAAGCGTTACTGGCAATGCATTAGTCAGGCTATCATCATCTGAGCTACTGCCTGCTGATTGGTGGCTCATTGTATACTTAATATATACATAAAGCTGTCACTGTTATGTCCCTTATGCCATTCTTGAAAACCGAGGATTACACCAACAGGGCCTCAGCCCCTGTCTGCCACCCAGTCTACATGGTACTGGATATTATGGACAGGATCTCTAGGCATACCCAAGCGGTGGAGGGTTTCTCACTTTGATGGACTCAAAATCATCTATCTCCATTTTCTGGATGACATGGTTCTCTTGGCTATTTCTTGTGGTGACAGCCAGCTGGCACTGGAACAGTTCACAGCTGAGCGTGAAGCAGTGGAAGAGAGATTCAACACTTCTGATTCCGGGGCCATGGTTCTCAATCGCAAAAGGGTGGAGTGCACACTTCAGGTCAAGCTAGAGTTGCTGCCCCAAGTGGAGGAGTTTAATTATATTGGGGTCTTGTTCACAAACACATGGAAAATGGAGGTGGAGATTGACAGTTGGCTAGGTGCAGTGTTGGCAAGCAATGTGGATGCTGTACTGATTGTCGTGGTGAAGAGAGAACTGAGTATTTAAGCGAAACCAAGCAATTTCTTGGTCGAGCTACGTTTTTACCCTCATCTACAGCTACAAGCTCTAGGTAGTGACTGAAAGAATTAGATAGACGATGCAAGAAGCATAAATGGGGATGGCTGAGCTCTACCAGATGGGTGAGGAGCTTTGTTATTCAGGAAGGGCTCAGAGTAGAGCTGCTTCTTCTCTTACTGCATCTCCTGGGTACCTCCTAGGTGAGGTGTTTTGGGTATGCCCAACTGGAGTGAGGCTCTGGGGTAGACCCAGGACATGCTTGAGAAATTATATTTTTCAGCTGGCTTGGGAATGTCTTGGCGTTCCCCCTGGAAAGGCTAGAAGTAGTAGCTGGAGAGTGGGAAGTCTGGGTGTTTCCGTTGAGACTGCTGCCCATGCAACCCAGACCCAGATAAGCAGCTGAACATGGATAAATAGTTGCTGTTAAGTCACATGTTATGATAATATGACATAAAAAATAGTGTTTTCAACTTCCATCTCTTTTCAGTTGTTTTTCTCATCATGAAACCGTTGACACTCGAAAAGCACACAACTCTAATGAGCCCTGTTGTTGCTATACCAATGGCTAACCAGCTATTACATCACTTTAGCATTCTTATTGATGTTAGAGGTTAGCCACCACACACACCAGTGGGTAGTTAGCCTCAGGGAGTCCCCACAGGAACCATTTAGTCCGAAATGCCTATTTTCATAGACAGGGCAGTATTGACTCATTGGTCCACCCACTGTCCAATAATCCTTCTTATTACACATAAATAACCATTAATGTTTTTGGATGCTGGCAGTCGTAATTAGCCCTCTTCCTCTTACACTGAATGTGCTGACTGCATTAAGATCAGCAGGGTAAGTAGGCTGTCCATAAAGCATTTGACTTTTATATTTTTACAAACAACCACATCTATCAGAAGAAAGGGGATTTTGATCTTTGTTATATACTGCACTCACCCATTAGAAGATGAGAGAGTCTACATCGGATGTGTACTTAGAAAGCTGCCCCTGCTGTGGAATAAAACTGCTGTTATTGTCTTTTCAAGTTTAACAAAGAAGATAAAAAGACCCTGGGAGAGTGTCAGATTTTCCTGGCATGTCAACTTTAATGACTGAATTAACTGTACAGCACTTGACACAGCGGCATGCACACGTTTCCATTCACAGTCTTGGCAATCAATTACATCTTTTACTATCAGTCCTCACGAAAGAGGCCCCACATATGTTTCAAATCTCAGTGGGAGCTATTTACCAGAGATACAAAACTCATTTGCGATGTGAATTATTTCTGGCAGTGTGATTAATAAGCTGGAGTTATAGAGCTGGCGTCGCTAACAAGAAGAAAGCAAGAACAACAAGGAGATATTAATAACTAAGTGGTGAAGACCGCTTTCCAAAATTCAAATACAGAAGTACTTTTGTAATACAAAATGTGGATATTTTAAATTTGTGGACTTTAATTGTCTCCAAATTCCTGCTGGCTCATGTTTCAGTAAATATTGAATAGCAGATTTAAAAAAAAATTAATTTAGAAGATTTCTGATGACAAATTAATTGGCATGTACAACCACAAGTCTTGCCAGCTTGTTCTACCCTGCTTTTCTCATTTCTCTAGCTTTTTCGTTCTCTCTCTTACTCAACTGAGAATTGGCATCAAAAAGTTTAAAAGCTCGGCATCAAGATGCTTGGGGGGGACAACTGCACCCAGTGTCAGGAAAACAGGTCGGAAAGTTGTTAGTTCAGATATCTGGGCAGGTAACAGGGATGATGAATGCTCCACTTACTTGAAACGGTAACCTTTCAGATATCCCGAGAAAACACTTAATTTGCTTTTTCCCAGTACAGCTGCTTTGAGGGCGTCAATTCAAATATAAAGTTTAATTTTGAAGAGGATGTGCGTGGGTAAACTGTATGATTAGCCTCTTCCTATGTGCTTTTTGAATAGAGGTAATGAGTCAGTAATCCAAATTTCAACAATGAGCCCATGGCATTTTAGCTCATTATGTGTATCCACACATGCTATACTGACATTGATCTCAGGTTTTTCATTCAGTCTGATTGCCACAGGTGTATAAAATCCAGCACCTAGCCATGCAGTCTGCCTTCACATACATTTCTTAAAGAATGGTTCATCTGAAGAGTTTGCCTCATTTCGGTGCGTTACTGTAATAGGCTGCCAAGGTTGTAACAAGTCAGTTCATGAAATTTCTTCCCTCCTGGAGTTTTCACCATCAGCTATTAGTGCAAAGAGGAAGCAGCTCACCCACGAAGTGGAAGATCATTTAAAATTACAGAGGGATGTCCGAGTTCTGAGGTGCAGAGTGCATAAGTTGCTTTACTGAATCAATAAGTGCAAGAGTTCCAAACCTCCTCTTGGTATGAACTTCGCCACAAAAACAGAGACTCAGGAGCTTTCTGGGTTTTCATGGGCAAACAGCTTTATGTAAGTTTTGCATAACCGAGCACAATGCGAAGTGTTGGATGGAACCCTACAACAGGAAATTCATCACACTTCTCTATCAGCCAGTTTGAAGGATGAGTCTGGAATTGGTGAGTGCCAGGAGAGCATATTCTGACTACACCGTGCCAGCTGTAAAGTTTGTTACGGGATAGTTCTTCTGGGGTTGGCCTGGGCCCCTATTTCCAGTAAAGGGAAAACGGAATGCTTCAGCTTACCAAGACATTTTGGACAAGTCTATGCTTCCAGCACTTCTTCTGTTCCAGCATGATTGTGCTTCAGTGCGCAAAGCAAGGCATGCTTGGAAGAGTTTGGTGCAGAAAAGCTTGATTGGCCACAGAGCCCTGAGCTCAACCCAATCAAACACCTTCAGGATGAACTAGAGCAGGGATTGTGAGCCAGGTCTTCTTGTTGAATATCACTGTCTGACCTTACTGATGCTCTTGTAGATGATTGGGCAAAAGGGGGATCATCTCCATAGTGGATGCCTATGGATTTTGAATGGAATGTCCTATAGGTGTAATGTTTAGGTAGCTCAATACTTTAGTCCGTGTAATTTACAAAGTTGATTCGTAGGAGAACATTTTCCCAAATTCGGACTATGAGAAACATCTTTACCCCCTTCCTCGAGAAAGTCATACAGTAACTGAGCCTTCGACACCATAGTCTAAAAAAACAAACAGTCCTTGTGTTCATTCTGACAACATTGTCAGCCACTGGCCTGATGGTACTTATTGAAAATACACACCAGGCAACTAAAGTGCTCTGCTCAACCAAGCGCATCATGTGGATGCGTTTGTCTGTGGAGGAGAGGAGAAACCTTCTTGCTGTGATGACAGGGGTGACATTGCTCTGAGGCTGCCTTTTCTGCTGGTGACTTCTCGATAGCGAATGCTGCCCTTGACTGACTTATGCAAATCCGAATTCCTTTCAATCTTTCAGGCGTCATAAAGTGCAAGATTAGCAGTACCAGTTGGTGTAAAACACTGGCAGCCTGAGTGTGACCATGCGTCTTTGTGGACTTTTTCTCTCCCATTTGGCCTTTAGATGATGAAACTGCTTCTCCTGTGTTCTGACACGGCCTGTCCCTTCACATCAGGCCTCTGTGATGGAGACTGTCAGCGTGGCATGCTTGCATTTGTCCCTGACTCATAAATCCCTTTTACACATGTGTGCACTTACTCTCTCTCTCTCTCATACGCACACACACACATACAAAATCACCTCTGGCTCACCAACAACCTCTTGTCTCTTTGTTACCCCACCTGACTGTCAATCACAGCTCCAGAGATGAACAAATTTGAGATGAGACAGTAGATACTTGACGCCAAGGAAAGACCTAAAAATGGACACACACGTGCACACACTTAGACACACACTCACCTCCCATATTTATACCTGCCTTTGTAGTCCAAACATCACATTAGTGATCATAGAGTCAGATCTTTGTACCCAAATATTTCAGGCATGCCTGCATGCACAGTCAATTGCACATCTGGATGTTCTTCTTCTTTTGAAATATTACATGACTCAGTTGTGAGTGCTGCTTGATTGAAGCTGTGCCTGCTCTTCAGCTAATGGCCGCTAAAAGTACCTTTCATCTTCCAGCAGCTTGCTGCCCAAATGTTTTCCCTTTTTTCACAGCAGAACTGTCTGAGAGGAGGAGCAGTGATAGTATGGAGGAGGAAAAGGAGGGTGAGGAGAAGATGTAGTTTAAAAGCAGAAAAGAAAACTAATACAGTGGAAGCAAAGCAGGTTTGACCCTAATAGGACGTGACAGACTCAGATTTAAAATGGTTAATTCTTCCTGTAAAGGCACAATGGTTTCTGATGTCAATAGAGAGATCCCTATGTCTAGTTACTTTTGTCTGAAAAGGTGGTCTGGATAACTCTGGTTGCTTAAGTTAAATGCCCAATATGGCTCCAATATATGGTGGCATTTTTCACCGCCATTCACCCAGAGCACGCCCGATCTCATTTGAGGTCAGAAGCCGAGCATGGTTGGGTCTGCTTAGTTCTTCAATGCGTAATCCCCCAAGGAATGCAGACCTAAACCCTGCGACCTGGCGACCTATCCAGAGTGTACCATGCCTCTCACCGGTGCCCCCATGACCCTAATGGCCCTGTCACACCTTGATGATTTAACCAGCGTATGTCGATGTTTCAAAATTTCTCTAAAACGCTGGAATACGCAGAACTAGGATTTTTTTTTTTGTTTTGTTCTTTTAATTTTGGACGTATACATAACATATTGGTAACTTATACCAAAGAATGCTTAGCGTGTTGCCAGGGTTCACAACATATGCATAGCATGTCATAGCCTATTCGTAGTATTAACATCAACGTTGCAGTACAACATCACCGTCATGCCGAAGAACAACTTGAAAAATGTTGCCAAGAAGTCTCCTGGCTGTGGACGCATGGAGGAACCATCATCACTCACACCCTCATCACCCTCACATTCTCCCTGTGATGCAGGTTCCAATGCCTCTCGGGCATCACCAGCGGCATCGCCAGCGGCATCGTAGCTGCGTGGCCGACACCTGCTCTCAGCCAATACATCATTATACAGCTTCTATAAGTTAGAAAAATGTTCAGTAAGTGCTGTGGTTTACATACATTTACATATGTCAATATGCGTTGGAGATAAGTTCAAAGCAGGTTACTCATAGGTCACAACTTGAAACCCATTTATACCACTCCCCTTAAACGCACCACATACGCAATTATTCGGCAGCTGTGTGAGAAACATGTTCAGTAGGACTGGATCACGTCAAATACTTCTACAAATGGCAATATGCATTGGAGGTATGTTTGATATATGCAGCACATATGTTAAAAACATGTTACTCATAGTTATTAATACATTTTGGGTACCTCCACGTATTTCGACATGAGTGACATGAGTTTCCTATTGCATTAAGTACCTGCAACATATGGTCCTCGTATGTGAGACGCAAGAGCCATAAACGGGCAAGCGTCGGAGGCTTTGTGCACGCTCAAATCTTTCCCGCAACCTTGCCTTACTATCTCGTAGACTGGCGTAATTATGCGTGGTCTTACCCCAAACAAAACTTCCCTAGAACATCATTGATGCACTTGTAGTTTTTTCCTACACCAGCAAACGCTGGTTAAATCATCATGGTGTGACAGGGGCTTCATGAGTAACTTACAAGTGACGCGTGTGAACGAGTGGCATCAATCACATAACTTACCTACAACTTATGACCCGCGTATGCGGGACATATGATCCATACACTGGTATACGTTGGAAATTTTGTGCATGCTCAAACTTTTTCAGTGACTTTGCTATATTATGATGTGTACCAGTGTTCTTCAGTGTGTTTTTAACTTATACAAAACCAATAACTTATTTGACGTACGCCAGCGTATTCGCCAAATTTTTTATACATTGGTATACGCTGGTTAAATCTTCAAGGTGTGATAGAGCTATAATGGAGGGCTCCGCTATACATTCCCCTGCCCCCTAAGGGGTCACCACAGCAAGTGAATCCACCTTGATAATTTAGCAGAGGTTTCACGCTGGATGCCCTTCCTGATGCTACCCTCCATGGTGAGAGGGACTTGTGCCCCACCTGGAATTAAACCAGGGATCTTTCGCTTGTGAGGTGATTACACTACGGGGACTCTGTCTGCTACGGGGACACTAGACTGGTTTTTCCAATATCACCAAAACGCTAAATACAATGATTTGTTTACACACACACACACACACACACACACACACACACATATATATGTATTTTAATTTAAGCTACAGTGGCTAATGAAAGATATATTGTAGAAAACTGAGAGCACTACTGGTTGTAGTAGAACAGAGTGTATTACCTTTTGAATTCAGTTAATCAGAACTGAGAGTTAGCGTTGGTAATAGCCAATGGTATCTATACTCCATTCTCCCTTTGTATTCAGGGAGTTGTATCAAACACTTTCTGTTGAGATTTAGTAAAGGTTAACCCCAGCTGAATGACTATTTAAAGGGACATTTCATATAAGTCAATACAAATCCTACATCTAATGTGGATCCAGATCAATATTTGTTGGAACGTGTAACATGGATGTATTTTTGGCAGTTAGACACTCATGGGAAGTGACATCATGGAGCAGAATCCCAGATAAAGATAGGAGATAATAACTGGATGACCCGGCGTCTTGACGCTGGTGGTAGTACAAAGTTAACAGATGGCTGCTGTAGTCTTTGGATGAGATGGTTGGAACAATCTGGCAAGGCTGGACAAGAGCGAGTGTTTTTTTTGTGTGTGAAGCAAATGTGCAAACCACTACACTACAGACAAGGTTACTGACTCCAGTCTGACTGCGCAGGAAAATGGAAGCGACAAAGAAAACTGAGCAGCAAAATAACTCGTATCATTGAGGGGAGTGAGTACTAAACAACAAATGTATCGTCGGATTATCAATGGATTAATCCATATTGGTAAGTTGGCAGAGGTTTTTACACCGGAAGCCCTCCATGATGAGAGGGGCTTGTGCCCCCACCTGGAATTTTTAGTTAATCTGGAGAAAGATAACAAGAACTGAATGCATTGCAATTCCTGCAGCATTTTATTAACTTGGGTAGCATGGTGGTGTGGTGGTTAGCACTGTCGCCTCAGGTCTGGGTTCAAATTCAGCAGTCTGCATCGCTGGGCACCCCCGCCCATGTGGAGTCTCCCACAGTCCAGAGACATGCAAGGAGGATAGGGTGGTTGGTGATCCTAAACTGGCTGTAGGTGTGAATGTGAGCTTCAGTGGTTGTTCGTCTCTGTGTTGACAAACTGGCATCTTGTCCAGGGTGCACCCTGCCTTTTGCCCTGTGTCAACAGTAATAGGCTCCAGTGCCCCAGTAACCCTGAAATGGATAAGCGCAAGAAAACGGATGGATTTTATTAAGCCTTTAAGACCTACAGGAGTGCTGAGGATACCATTTGCATATCTATTTTCGAATGCCGTGGAATTGCAACCAAATAAGAGAGCATTTTTTTTTTTTGCATATAAAACCAGAGGAGTTACACTTACATATTGTGCAGTCAACCTGTTCCTTCCACTAATGGGTTTACAGAAATCAAGTAAAAATCACACACAAGAAAACATTATGACCAGATGTAAATGCTTTATTGATCTGATCAGCCGTTCACAGCACTATATGTCATCACACGTCAGCATGAACTATCAGGTGGTCTTCATGTGTGCCACTTCCTGTTGTCGCAGTGAGTGCCACGTTTTCCCGGGAATTGTAGTTTTGAATTGTAGTCCTATCACAGTTCTACTTCCGCCACTGAGCAGTAAAGTTTGACTCTATACGTTTCTGTATGGAAGTTCCTGGGACACTTAGAGCTTTGATTGCACTATTTGAAATCGTTTATATTGATGTGCATGCTGTCTTGCTGCAAATGGTGCACAATATGCATTTTTCTTTTGCTTTTGGTACAGTTTATAAAAATGACTGAATGTAGAGCTTATTTAAATAATAAGTAAGGTATGATGAAAAGATATAGGCTAGATGACGGCAATTGGATGCAAGTGAATTAATGTAAACGCAGAAGACCTAGTTCTTTATGGAGCTTGTGTGTGAATGAAGACATGGAAACAGAATTTTATTTTTACTAAATGTATTAAATAATAAACAAGGGCAGGGGGAACAGGAGTTGACAAATAACAAAATAAAGTAGATGGTTGCTGACCAACCCAGTGTCATGGTTCCCCTTTTTTTTGCCTCTCTTTCTGAAAGCTCATCACTTCCTTTCCTTTCCCTGGTTCCCTGCCGTTTCCTTCCCTAGGGGTCTCCGTCTCTGTCTGCGTCAGGTCAGTGTCTTATTTTGGTAGTCTGTCTGGTCCCCGCTGCACTTCCCTTCCTAATTGTGTCAGCTGTGTTTCCCTTCCACCTGTCGCCCTCTCATTGGTTGTCTCTGTCTATTTAAGTTCTGTCTCCTCGTCTCTCCCTTGTCCTGTCATACGGTTTCGTCACTGGCTGTTTTCTCGTATGTGTCTCGGTCCCCCTTGGATCTCTCCCCGGCTTCCACCTGGGCTGTTTCTCGGATTCTACCTGGACGTTTCCACACCTCCAGGAAAACCTTGGACTGTGTTATTTTGTGTATTGGCTAATAAAGCCCTTTTTGAGTCTATCCTCCTGTCTCCTGCAGTACTGCACATTGGGTCCACACCACACCATGACACTCACCCGTGACGCCCAGCTGGTCAGTATTTTGGTTGCAGTTATTTATAGTTCAGTTCATATGATTCAGTTGATCAGTATTTTAGTTCCAGTCCAGCTCTTCACAAGCTCAGTTTTTAAATTGTCTTCATTGTCTTAACTGTCTTTTCCTTGAAGAAAAATGCATATACTCCAAAAGGGGAAATCAAAGTGTCCTTTTCCAGAGAAGGGAAACGAGAACAAAAATAAAGAAACTGGTCCTACCAGCTCGCCATGTATTCAGGGAGGAAATCCAAAACTCAAAAAAAACCTGACTTTTTGCCTAGTTATGAGCTAAACCAACGCTCTGAGCAGCTGTGCACAGCCAACAGGAAGCAGGGGCAGGAAGTGACATGGATAACCAGGATATTTATCATTTCAGTGATTAGCGGGCTGAAGGATGAGAGTGGCTCTACCTGTCACCTGATTAAGGTCACGTTGGTTACATGGATCTCAAAACAAATTTTACGTGGATTCAAAGAATTTTGTGCAACTTCTTTTTATTCACATATATGAGCTCTGACATTTCTGTATCTTGAAAAATGTGTGTAAAAAAACCTATTTTCAGCTTCTTTTTGGTTTATTTCACTTTTTTATTTAGTTACTATGGACTTATTACATGCATATTATTAAAATATGGGATATAGAGGTTGTATTGATGTATAGCAAGATGAAATTCTCCAAGACTGTTCTACGGTAGATCATAAAGGGTTAAAGGTAAGATTGTTATTCCAGCTTGTAATTTATATTTGGGAGTATGGCTGTGACAGCCCCACTCTTTACACACATAAGTGGAAAGCTAAAGGTGGGGAGAGCACACCACTGGCCTTACAGGGGCGGCTACTCTTGTGAATTGGCTCTTTATAAATTAAATCAAATTGAATACCTGGAACACAAAAAGGCAGGGTTAGCAGCAACAAGGCCCCCACACAGAAAACAGCAGGCCTTAATGGCAATGTACATGACATGACATGAAATGAAATGGAGGCGGCTTGCAGAGACAACGGCAACTGTGTTCAGGCTGAAGCAGCTTAAATAACACGGCCAATATGACATTTAAGGGTATCAGCTGGGCCATCGGCTGATGTGGGTTCGAATCGATATCAGCTGGCCTGCCAGGATTGCTGGCTGTGCTTGACTTCATGAGATGCCAGAACTTGCATTTTGCTCAGTTTGTGTTAATGATAAGATGCAATTTAAAAAAATAAAATAGAAACCGCATCCTATTCTTCGCATTTTGGCAACAATTAAAAAACAAAACAAAACTGCATCCTCTTTACATTGTAGCAACAGCTCTCCGTAACTTTGTGACAACAGCCTTATGATTGCTTTATAAATGCTTCATGAAGAATATTAAAGTTGTACAAGAAGAGAAATTCAAGCAATTTAGAATAGTCCTGTAATGCCCCGTCACACTGACAATTTAAAAAGCGTATGCAGATGCATGATGAAAAAATCAGCAAATATGCTGGCATACATTAAACAGGTTATTGGTAAGTTAAGAGCATGCTGAAGTATGCTGGTATACGTGGTAGTACGGTGAGGTCGCCGATGTAGGCAAGCATATGGCTCATACGTCCCGCATACACGGGAAATATGCTGCAGACACGTTATACATACAGTGACTCACTTTACTAATAGGTCTAAATATGTGGAAATAATATCTAGCGAGCCCAAAATGTATTAATAACCTATGAGTAGCATGTTTTTAACCTATGTGTAACATATATTGAACTTACCTCTAATGCATATTGATGTTTGTATACGTATTTGAAGTGTTCCTGTTGTACTGAACGTGTTTCTAACATACAGCTACCGTATAATGCTGCGTTTGAGGGAAGTGGTATAAATGGGCTTTAAGTTGTGAATTCCGGCAGTATGCAGTATGCTAGTATTCGTCGGTATTACATTCTATATATGTTAGTAATATGTTATGTATAGGTCCATATAACATCATTGCTCTGCATATGCTAGCTTTTTAAAGGAACTTAGATGTGTCGGCATACACTTGGTGTGACAGGGCTCTAAAGACTTCGAATCCAGCAACATTATAAGAATGCATGGATCTAAAGGGTTAATGCTGAGTTAAGTGGGAGAGAAGGTGAACTGAGATCTCTGTTGACGTGTTTCTATCTCTGTCCTGACAGGTTACAGACATCACCTGCTCCCTTGATCGTGTTTCCACATTTAAGAGCCAGATTGCGTTTGAATGGAAAAGACACTGAGTTCCGGGTTCAAGACTTAAAGGTTCCTCCCGTACCTAATGTCTCACCCTTACGTTCCGGTGACAGCTACAGTTTGAATAAAGTATTCCCTTTTTACCCAGGGTTTGTCAGCCATTTGATGAGCTGCCTTGCTTGGCACTGGAAGACAAAGCAGCAAGCGAGTGTCGGCTTTGAGGGTTTTGATAGCTCATGTACAACCCTGATGGATCTTCCCTCGCTGAGCCAAAAGCTTTAATCAGTGCTCCTCCAATATGTTGGAAAAGGGGCGGATTTGGAGAGAGCTTGAAAGTTATTGAACAAACAAGCTTGTTTATGTCCTCAGTGTAGGCTTGCCTCAGAGGGCTGCATTACATGGATGTCAGCAAGATGGCTGCCATCTAGATAACATCCGAGTGTGGGGAAACGTGATGGACAGATTGTCTCACATGAACACGCATACACGCAGCTCACCTCGCTCACTGACAATCTGAGAGGTGTCACAGACTCAAGGATGCAGAAAGGGGGCAGGAGAAGTCAGGTTTCTGTCCAATCCCTGTCTATATATGACTGACATGAAACGTTTAATGAGAGATGTATCTTCAGCACCTCTCTTTTTTTCCTGTCTGTACATTCTTTTTCATCTTGGCTCATGTGCTGCTGTGGTGCTGTGAGCCTGGTTTGTTGAGAGGGTGATGTCAAAGCGTTAAAAAACGGTATATCAAAAGGCAGAGGCAGACACAGTGTTGATTGATGGTGTCTATCCATTTAAAGTTGAGAGTTAAGCCTGCATTTTTAGTCCGATATGGACTCCCTGTGATCTATATCTCCTTCTAGTCAGACCCTCTGAGATCAGGTGGAAGCTGTGATCATTCTGGAACCCCAGCATGCCTGAGTGCTGCGCTTCACATCTCTGATCTCCCTCACTCTTTTTTGTCTAATTGCTTCAATCCTCTGCTGGGAGGTGATGTGTTTATACCCGTGATATTCAAAGATACTGTTAGTGATAAAGAAAAACTCCATTTGAGAAGAGAGCACCTCAAAAAGCTCATGTCAAGCGCTCAGATTTTCCCATAATTGCTGGATGTTGTTCGCTAATGATCAAACTGCTGTCACTCACTGCTTATTTCATTGATGGACAGCTGTTGTTTATTTCCCCTCACAAAAATCTTGTTATTTCCCACTTCATTTCCAGGCCGTCCTTAATCTGAAGGGTCAGCGCATTCGTTACGATCTGGCAACCCAAAGTCCAGGAAAGCCCATTTCAAGAAGCGCGAGTGTAATCAGAAAAACTCAAGCTGTTTTCATGTGAGGTGACCTTTAGGAGAAACAATCATTCATCAGACAGAAGATGAAGCAGGATATTGATTATGAATGGAAGAATGAGATGATGAAGGGGCTGACAGAGGAAGAAATAGTTGAGATCATTCAAAAGACACTTTTTGTCTGAATGAATCAACAGCATGAAGCAATGAAGCGGTAACTTAGGACTTTGCTTTGTAGATTAAAGAATTTCTGTCATACATTCTCTCAAGTGAGTAAGATTTGCCACAATATGTTCTAGTGTGTTCCAAAAAATCAGGATATCTTTTAGTAATTTAATGCAAAGGGTAGTGTAGTGGTTTACACAGTACAAGTGAAAAGTCATTTGTTTGATTCCAGGAGGGGACACAGGCCCCTCTCAACAAGGAGGGTTGCGTCAGGAAGGGCATCTGACGTAAAATCTCCAACGAATTACCAGTGCGGGTTAATCTGCTGTGCCAACACCTTGGGGAGAATACAAGGGACCAGCCGAAGGCACGTTTTAATGCAAAAGGTAAACTTTTATATATTATATATTCATTACATGAAAAGTGAAACATTTAGGGTCTTTTTTGTTTTAATTTTAATGATTATGGCTTTTTGATCATGAAAATCAGAAATCCACCTTGTGAAATTAAAATATTTCATTTTAAATTTTAGTAAATTACTATTCAAATATAGTGAGAGTGAAAGTTGGAAAAGTGTTTATACCCTTTTAACTTTTCCACATTTTCACATTAATTTGCAAAATAGCTCAAGCTCAGTCAAACTGGATAGAGAGCGTCTGTCAACAGAAATTTTCAAATGTTGCCACAGATTCTAAATTAGATTTAGGTCTTGACGTTGATTGGTCCTTTCTAACAAATGAATATGCTTTTTTTTTTTTCTTTTTATACCTGCCCAGTAAAGTAACTTGGCATGCAGCATGGAAATCTTGATGCCTTCCTGTGCTGAACAGATTTGCTTTGCCATGTGGAGCTCAACAAGCTGCTCCTGTTTTAAAATTTGTGACATATTTTATTGATAAATAATGTGAAGTTATTGGACCTGACAGGTGGAAGGAATAGAAAGAAAGAAAGAAGTTAGGAACAGAAGAGAGAAAGGAAAAAAGAAAGGATCAAGTTCAAATAAAGACAACAAGACAAACAGTCAAGAAGGGATACAAAAGAGACAGCTGCAAAAAATGTGTACAGTGAAACCCATTTGTGTATGTTAGTATAAGTGTATATGTGTGAGTGAGTCAGTATGAGCGCTGGAGTGTGTGTGTGTGTGTGTGTCTGTCACAGAATGTAGTTAATAACAATGAGGGTGGGACCAACCAGACCCAAGCAGCCACCGGGAGGTGACCAAGACCGCCTGAGCATCCCACAGCCCTCGTGGAACATTAGAGACCCAGGGCCGCATGTCCCTAAAACAGTCCCACTCCAAGGGAGGAATACAGCCCCGAGAGGAGCCTCAGTGGTCACGGGGCAAGAGCCCCAGAGAACCAAAGCCTCAGCCAGAGGCCAACCACCCCTTGTCCAAGCGTAGCACAGGTCACAGGGCCCCATGGGCTGGGACCCGAGCCTACCCAGAGCAGGGAACCCATCCAAGGCAGGGAAGCCTCTCCTCTCCTCAGACAACAACCACCCCCCCAAATCCTGACAACCCTGACTGTGTGTCCCAGGAGCACCCACATACCCAACACCCAAGGAAAGGCAGCGGGAAAAGATCCCACCCCCCAAGGGCGGACTGAAACAGATAGGGAGAGGTGAATACCCAGCCCTCTCCTCAGGGCTAAATAAACAATTCAGGGAGCAATATGGAGAATAAAGTGCCGCCCGGGGGCTCAGGGCCCCAAACCCTGGACCACACGCACGCGCCCGTGGAGCGGGCAGCTGCTCACCCCCTTGCCAGGCCAGGTGGCCACTAGCCCCAGGATGCAGAAACACAGACCCCAGGCTAAACATGCCTATAGCATTTCCGAGGAATGTGATATGTGTAGTTTACTAAGGTGCACATAAAAATGGGGGACAGGTGTGACATGGATACCACTTCTAGCAGACAGCAACAAGTTGCTATGGGCCTTTTCGCTGCTTCTATGATTAATGCTCTCCTTGCCCAGCCTGTCAGTTTAGGTGGACAGCCATGCCTTGGTAGGTTTGCAGTTGTGCCATACACTTTTCATTTTCGGATGATGGAATGAACCGCATGATTTGCCCATCGTGTTATTACTGTGCTTGATTGGCCACCTAACTCACCTGACCTGAACCCATAGAGAATCTGCACCCAACCCCAAAATACAGATGAGCTGAAGGCTGCTACCAAGGTAACCTGGACATAATAACACCTCAGCAGAGCCACAAGCCGATCACCTCCACGCCACACTCCACTAATGTAGTAATTCATGGTAAGGGAACCCCCAACCAAACATTTACTGTATAAATGAACATATTTTTCAGAAGTCATTTCTATATAGTAAATCCTTGATTGATTGATCTTGGGAAACACTGTAATTTGAGATATTGATTTTCTCATTTTCACGAGCTACAAACCATAATCACCACAATTAAAACAAACAAAAAGGAAATCTTATAACATTTCAATTTATGTGTTAAGAATTTAGAATACATGAAATTTTCCTTTTTTAAAATTAAGTTATGGAAAAATGACCTTTCTTACGATATTCAAATTTTTTGAGATGCTCTAGTATGATTCTATTGAGCACAAAACTCCTTTTAGCATGTCAACACCAAGGCAACCCAGTAACATGATGCTGGGTAAAAGAAATAAAAAATCCTCAAAGCAGCTATCTAATTTTGCATGAGCACATATCAGCCCTCCAGGCAGATCAATTTTCTGCCCGACCTCATCAGGTTTAAAGAGGTGAGACTCTGCTCGCAGTCCATTAAGCTCATTAGGAAATGAGTGAGAAATGCTATGTGAGAAGAGAGTAATCTGAGAGAGTATACGGTGTGATATCTCAGCTCCAAAAACCTCCCTCTCCCTCTCTCTGGCTTGATCCTATCACTCCATGTAAAACCTGTGTCATATAAATCCCTTAGATTACTTCAAGTATGTACAATCTTCTTTTCATCTGGCCTGATGGAGGTTCCTGCCACACCGTAGCCTCATAACACCCCTAAAAAGAAGCAATTTGAATATTCTTTGTTTAACATTTTATAATAAAACTGCAGTGCGTCTTGTAAGTAATGAAAATTTAAAGGTCTAATCAATTTGAATTTCCCTGAACAGCTTTAATGTACAGTGGGTACACAATGTAATATAAAGACTTGATGAAAAAGCAGTTAATTTGTTACATATGTAATGACGTGCTATAAAGGTGCTTTATAATGTTGGCTGGTCAATTACAGTCTGTCTTATCCATCCATTTTCTTCTGCTTATCCAAACCTGGAGTCATGGCTACAGCCCTTCCCAGCTGTCACAGGGTGAGAGGCAGGGTACACCCTGGAGAAGTCACCACCGTCTCTCATGAGGGTTAAGACTAAGAGGCAACCAGTCACACCTGTGACCAATTCAGAATCACCAATTAACCTAATGAGCATGGGCTATGGGAGGAACCCACGCAGGCACGGGAAGAACATGCAAGCTCCACACAGGGAGGCCTCAGCTGGCTAGTGGATTTGAACCCAGGACCTTCCTGCTGTGAGATGGCAACGCTCACCGCTGCACCACCCCGGCTGCCTTCTAAGGCCTGTCAGTCAGAACTTAGTTTTATTTATTTATTTTTTTCAAATCTGTGACTTTTTAAAGCAACATCCTACAGCTCCAGCAGATCAAATCCACTGTTTGTGTCGAAGCTGGAACTACAATGAACACTGAGGTCGCATTGCTTCCCAGGTGATTTCAAGATGTCACATTTCAGATCCTGGCATGTGCATTTTCCATGAAAATTGTGACAGAGAAGCTCCTAACGCTCTTTTATGCCAGCTGTCTGAGATTCTGCAGCTGTATTAAATGTACGCACCCAAAAAAAAAACAATCGAGCGTGACCAAGACTTTACCGTGAAGTATTATCGTTAAGGGTTAACAGATTTTAACTAAACCGGCCACAGGGGCCCACAAGCCAGTGTACTCCTAGTGCCGGTCCCAAGCCCGGGTAAATGGTGAGGGTTACGTCAGGAAGGGCATCCGGCGTAAAAACTTTGCCAAATCAAATATGCGGATTCATAACACGACATGATCCGCTGTGGCGACCCCTAACGGGAGCAGCCAAAAGAAGAAGAAGAAGAAGAAGAAGTTAACCGATTTTAACTGTGCCTAGAACTCTATGGAAATTACTAATATTCACTTATTATTTTACCATTAAAATGTGATTACATTAGTTTTGGTTTTATTTTTGTAGCTTTTGTGTGATGGCGTGTGGCAAGGGACTGTTGTGTGCATCTTTTTATACAGACTCAGTAACACTGTAGCACTTCTAGTGATTTCACTCAGGAAAGACCAGCTTCCGTAAGCCTATTCCAGTTATAATGAGCGGGTAATGCACAATGTGAATAGATGCTTCATAATAATACAAACAGTGTTTTGTTCCACTTTAGATTTGCTTAAACGCCATCAAGAATGAAGATGAAATGAAGGCAGAAGCTGTGGTGAAAAGCATGTCAGGTACATTTGCTTTCAGCAAGCATGTTTGTGTGTTATCTAATTATGATTTAAGGTCATATATGTGATATTTGTTGTTGCGAAAGACATATTTACCCACTTTCATCTTATGCAACAGTCACAGCTGTAATTGAATATGGTGCATTTCTCAATGCGTTTCATTGCAGGAGCTATACTCTGTCATCCATGCACATGCAAACATAATAAGTGAACTACACTCAGACGCTCCGGGTCCAATTCATATGCTAAACAGGGAAATGATGGTAAAGAAGAGGTAATTAGAGAAGGAATCAAGGAAGGAGCAGGGGAGTGGTGGTGAAAATTAGAAAAGTGGAAGCACTGAAGCAGAGAGATTGAGGCATTTTAAAAAGAGACAAATGCATAAATGCACACACACACCAACACACACACACACACACACACACACACACACACACACACAGAGCATCTCCGGGGTTGAGTCCCAGACAGATGTTCCTCTGCAAAGCAAATGCCAGCACACTGTGTGAAATTATTAATGAGGAGTCAAATGGCATTTTAAAAAAATAACATTACAATGCCCAAACTGCCACCTTCACATTCACCTAGATTACCATAAAATAAAAACACAC
>VUQH01033121.1:11778-43238 GCA_015106775.1 Etroplus canarensis | reverse complement strand
ATGCAAGGGATAGAGTGAGATGGAGGCAGATGATCCGCTGTGGCGACCCCTAACGGGAGCAGCCAAAAGAAGAAGAAGAAGAAGTATCTCAGCACTTGGCGACCCCAATCTCTAACTCAACTCAGTCTGCCACTTTGTGGCTGAGTTGCTGTGCTTCCTAAATACTTCCACTTTGCAATAATACCACTTACATTTGATTGTGGAATATCTAAGAAGGAAGAAATTTTACAAACTGACTTCTTGGCATCATATTTCAGTACTACACTCAAATTTAGCGAGCTCTACAGAATGACCCATTCTTTCATAAATGTTTGTAAAGGCAGATTGTGATGGCTATGTGCTTGATTTTATACACCTATGACAATGGGACTGAATGAAACACCTGAATTCAATGATTAAGTGGTGTAGTCCAACATTTTTGCCCATTTAGAATAGATGTGTCCACTCTGCAGTACATTTTAGATGTTTATTTTTTGTTTTTTGCCTGCTTTGTTTACTTTGTTTAGATGTTCAAGCTGTGCAAAATGAATGTTCACAGTCTGATACTTCAAGAATTTTTTCCTGCGCTGTTGAAAAGGGGAAGTGTCTCTGGGCTAATTAGTGCACCTTCCAGCACAAGCACTTCAACTGGCAGTTCATACAAGTGTGACATAGAAACTTGGGTTGCAAATGCATTCAGAATGGATATCCAGTGACAAAACCCAGCAGGTAGACTTTTCAAATGAAAATGACTGAATATTAATAGACTTCGTGGGGGTTTTGCCAGAGGAAGTGTAGATGTAGTTTTAAGCTGCTTTAAACCACTGATGTGTTATATGTATAAAAATGCATTCCATAACAGAGGGTTTTTAATCTATCTTCTGAAACACATCTGGATGGGTTCATTAAGGTGTGGCCAACTGAAAAGCTGGAACAATGGTAACATGCACAAACTCTCATGTTTCAAACTTGATAAGAGACACACAAACATGTTGCTTCCTGTTCTCCCCTCAGTTACACCCCCTTGGGAGGGAAGTCATGAAGTGAGCTGACATATTTCAGGAGGACAAACACAATCCTTCTCCCAATGGAAAGATTAGTTTAACCTCTGTTTGCCTCACGCTAAACTGTGTCTTGTTCTCCACACAACAGAAAATTGGATTCTCTCATTCAAGTGTATTGGTAATGGTGGTATTACAGGAATGCTCTTCAAAGTGTTTGCATGTTCAAGAGAGCACAGTTTCATTTTTTGGTGTTGATAATATAATAATAAATGTGTTCCTCTGCAGTGCAAGCACACACTTGGAGCCATGTCATGTCAGTGCAGGAGTGTTCCTGCATGTACTGCACTCACGCTTCACTTTGTATCACACACATTCTGGCCTCTGTGCATGTGTGTTTGAACTCTACTGCAGGTCCTTCCGACATAAAACATCATCCAATCCCAGATGAGAAAGAATACCTGTCAAAGCAGACAGATGCTGTAGTAAATGTGAGCTGGAGTGATAGCAGGCAGAAAGAGAGATGTTCATTCACACATGCCGAGAGAGAGGGGGGGGAGATGACTTTCATCCTCTCTGCCGTGGCAGTATCTGCAAGGAAAAGGCTGGTTCACCGGGTTGATAACAGAGAGAGGAGGAGAGAGGGATGTGGAGAGCGCCATCGGGCAGTAACAAAGAAAGAGGGAGGGTGAGCACAGAGCGGGGATGGAAAGTTCACAATCTTATCAGCTCTTTTCACTTTAATTACTTTAAAAAAGACCATCAGTCTGTATCTATCCTACCACTTTCTTTATCGATGTGTAAGGGCTGTTTATTTTAACTAGTTTTTTTTCCTTATTTTTTGTTTCTGAATCCACAATTTTTCATGTTTCAAAGTCTCTATTCATCTTTGTGCTGACATCTGAATTTCATACAGTTACAGTATGGAGCTCTGATTCATAACTAACACAAGTTTAATGATGTAATTAAAATGTACCACTCCTAACTAAACAACATAAATAATATGTACAGTAGTCATGCGTCAGCTTTCATAAGTTATAATACTGAACTTTGTGACTGTAGCTCCTGCATCTGGGTAACCATACTTTTAATAGTATCATGTTCTCAGGACAGACAACAGCAGTGTGTGTTTTTTAAAAAAGCCCGTAATTCCGAGGACTCTGATTGTCATATGCATGCATACATACATACTGCTTACCCCTTATTGCTCAAAGCCCATTTTCAGAGAAGTTGGGATGCTTTCCAAAATGCAAAAAACACAAAATCTGTAATCTACTGATTCAAGTGAACCTTTAGTTAACTGACAAAAGCACAAAGAAACGGAACCCACTGAATGATGATCTTAAAGCTCTCAAGTGACACTGCCTAAAAAACTGCTCGGAGTACTTTGGAAAAACCGTTCATGGTCCATCACTGCATCCAGAAATGCAACTTCACACACTATTACCCAAGGAAGAAGCCATATGTTAGGTCTTTGCAGAAATGCTGCAGCATTCTCTGCGCCTGAGCTCATTTCAGACAGACAGAAAACTGTAGAACCCTGTGCTGTGGTCACATGAGTTCACATTTCCACTTGTTTTTAGAAAAAAAAAAACATGGGCATTGAGTTCTCCATGCCAAAGACGAAAACAACCATCCAGATCACCGGCAGCAAAAGGTGCAAAAGCTTCTATGATGGCATGGGGTGCATCACTGTCCACAGTATGGGTGAGTTGCAAATAGGTGAAGGTTCCAGTGACTCTGCGGCATATATTAGTATTGGAGAGAGACGCATTCTGTAATCAAGGTTACATCTCTTCCTTGGACAGCCATGCTTATTTCAGCAGGACAATGCTAGACTACATTCTGCATGGTTACAACAGTGTGGCTTCGTAAGCACAGAGTGCATGTACTTGACTGTACTACTGACACTCTAGTCTATCGCCTACTGACAATGAAACGGAGAATCAAGCAACTATGATCACGCAGGAGCCCTCAGGTTCTCTTACTCAAACTAGCATTCCTGAATCTTATCTGTCCTCTTTAAAACCTTTATTTTTCTGCTTGTAGATTAAAAAGAATCTCACAAAATAAAGAGAAGAACTATTAATCTCTCATTTTTTACACTTTACTGAGTTAAATATAGCCAGATGAGTGAGGTGAAGTAGTTATAACAATCCTTTACCCCTGTGAGGTCTAAGCCATCATCACATCAGTGACCCTAACTTTAACCCTTTACCCCATGCTATCAGAAGGTGTAATTTTGCTTTTGTTTTTACTGTTCTTCAAAGTCTTGGCAATCAGGGGATGGAAAAAGTCATCATTTTAAGTGATGTGTCAAAAACGATTGACCTCTTTTCTAAAATAAAGTAATATTTTTTTCTTTGTCATATGGTTCAAGTTAGGGATTGAAGCTGGGGGTGAGGTCATTCCTGACAATGACTTAGACCTCACAGGGTTAAAGGGACAGTTCACCCAAAAGTGATTTGTAACCTGTGGTGCTATTTGTCCATCTAGACTATTTAGGTATGAGTTCCCTGTTTTTGGAGATACTGACTGTAAACATGTCTGCCTTCTCTTGGCTTTAATGGAACTGCATAGCACTTGCCCTGTGGTGGTTAAAGCACTAAAAATGAGTGACAGGATATAAACATTAAAGGCCTCTCCTATTTGCAGTAATGTTAGCAACTGCAAGGCAAGGTTTGCTGATTTATTTATTCAATTCAGTAACTGGTTGTGATTTCTGGAAAGAAGCATTTTTGCTGGACCTTTAAGAGTTATCCTTTTGGCTCTTAAAATCCCAATCCCTTTGTGCTTAGTTCTTACACTAAGATTTTCTTTGCTTAACACCATGCCCCATTTGTGGTAACTTGATACAACAGAAAAAAAGAAAGGAAAGAAGAAAAATGGCAGGGAATAAGTTAGCCACAATAACAAAACCAGATCCAGCAGGTCTGAGGAATAATAATTTTTTATAAAGCAAGGAATTCGCAAGCAGAACAGAAGCCACAGCAGAATAAAGGAACTACTATTGATTTTTGATTTCACAGGGTGAAGATGGACTGGGAAAAGCTGGCTGATGATGCATACGCTGACTGACAGTTCTATTAAACAGCTAAGTGTCAAGACTCTCAGGTGATCTGGCCTACTCATCACTTTGAGATCTTTAAAATACTTACGGAAAACACGGATGAATCATCATATAAAACAAAAGATAGCAGAATTCACAGGACATCAGCTTGTTAACTGGAACAGACACATAATTCATACTGAGCAGAGCTGCTAGGCTTTCATCATTTTTACTGAATAAAAAGCCAGACTGGGACTGTTCTTTCTTCAAGTGAGAATGTGCACTAAACAGGCTTGCCAGGCTTCCCTTTACTTTAGAAAATTGAATTTGAATGAGATTTTAACATATAGCTCTTGTTTTATATTATCTCAAGTGAAGCAGCCTCTTCTGTCTTGTGCTTCTGGTCAGCACAGAGAGGTAAAAATGGTCATTTTGCTGAGGGCACACGAGTAAAATCCAACGTCCAACTCTTATTGAATTATGAATTTCATTGAAACATATTTCTCACATTTGCACCAAATGGAGGAAAATGAACACCTACTTCTGCTGCATAATTGTGTTCATTTCTGAGTGAATCCCCACTGGCAAATAATTTGTTGTGCATTATTCAGTGCATGATCTTTAGCAGAGCAGTCGTTTTAATAGCCAAGAGCACAAAGTTAACAGCTGAAATACGATACTTAATGCAAGCCTGCAAGTCATTATAATCAATAAAGGTAGACTGGTTTTATATTGAAATGGAATCCCTGTCAGATGTAATTCAGTTCATTTTGTGATGGTTTAATATCCCATTTGGTCCAAAGTTGTCCAGTCATTTCTGCATTGACTTTTCATGTCTCACAGAGAACAAAGTCAACAAAGAAAAGTAACAATAGATGAGCCTTTCAGGAGCAAACTGTATTAGGATGCATTTAAAAACCACATGCCTCACTGGGTTCCTTTTGTTTTCATTATAGTTTTGGTTTTGTTCTTCACAATACACGGCTCACATGTTCTAACACATCCATACATGCACCATTGTGTTCACTACTGTTAATTTTACCTGATTATTTTTAAGTTGTTTGTTGCCTATGAGCCGGTCATGACAGCATGTGTTGGGGGAAAAATCACATTTGTATCACACTTTTGGTGGTGAGTGGTGAGTTTGGTCATTGCCATCTTGAAGTAACCATATTTTGATGATAGGGTGGGGTGCTAACGCGTCAACTAACACTAACTTATTTGGTTAGGAAGTTGGGTGTATTGCATATACACCGATACCCATTAAAACACTTTAACATAAATTCCAAAAAGGTTGGGACGCTGTGTATAAATAAAAACAATGTCATGATTGCAAATTTCACCAAAGAAGACCATCCCAGCAACCTGTGCTTCAGTTTTGGTGAGCAAATGTCCAGTATTTTGCTGCAGTTTCCTAACCAAGGTAGGCTAGTTAACCAAGTAAGGCCCTTAAAAGGGCCCCTCCGAAAAAACAACATGGTGGCAGTAAAAATGCTCAGGGCCCTGTCACACATGATGATTTAACAAGGTTATGCAGTCCTCTAAATTCCTCTAAAAGCAGGGGTACGCAAAACAGTGATGTTAAATGAACGTATACACAACGTATGTTAACATATATAGAAGGTAATACCAATGAATGCTGCCAGCATTTACAACTTGAAACCCATTTATACCACTCCCCTTAAATGCACCACATTCGCAATTATTCGGCAGCTGTGTGTTATGGAACACGTCAAATACGTCTACAAACGTCAATATCCATTGGAGGTATCTTTGATATATGTTACACATATGTTAAAAACATGTTACTCATAGGTTATTAATACGTTTTGGGTATGCTAGCCATTTACTCCATGTTTTTCGATATAAAAGTATTGTGTGTCTCCATATGCATTAAGTACCTGCAACATATGGTCCTCGTATGTGGGACATATGAGCCATATGCTGGAAAATGTTGGAGATTTCGTGCATGCTTAAAATTTTCCAGCGACCTCTCTGTGCTATGATGCATACTGGCATACTTCAGCGTGCTCTTAATGTATGGAAAACTTCCCTAGAAGTTAACTGAAGTATGCCAGCGTATTTGCAGTTTTTTCCTACATCGGCATATGCTTGTTAAATAGTCAAGGCTTTAAAACCTCAAAATGTCCAAAATCGGCAGTTGACATCATGGTGCATACGTCCATCTATTATACCGTCTATGTTTGGCACCTACCTGCCATGCACATGACTCTGAGAATGGATACAATTTAAGCAGTTCAGATATTTTTTAAAAATCATCCACCATGCAGTTGTTATAAAGGGAAAGATTTTCTAAGGACATAAAAATCATTTTGTAGAAGGCTGTAAACATGTTTACTACTGTTGTAAACCTGGGCATTTCAGCATGACCGTATATGAGTGTCCCTGCAGTGTAGTGGTTTCATTTGCCTTATAAGCAGGAGGTTCCTTGTTTGATTCCAGGTAAGGGCACAAGCCCCTCTCACCATGGAGGGTTGTGTCAGGAAGGGCATCTGGTGTAAAACCTCTGCCAAATTACCAATGCGGATTAATCCACTGTGGAGACTCACTGGGGAGAATACAAGGTGAAGGAACATAGTCGATGAGAAACTGACTCAATTCTGAAGACAGCCTCAAGTGGTCATTAGAGGAACTAACGGCTTTGGCACTTCTGGAAATAAGATAAGTGAGGTATAAGTAAACCCAAACTCGACCGTCAGCGGTCACTTTGCATTGTGAGTAATGTATGATATGTTACATTATAAGGAGAATAAGTAGACTTTAAAGAAGAGAAAAATGTAATAATAATTCAAGCTTAAATCTATATTTTTATTACTACTACTAATACTACTATCAAAACAATTCCTTTTAATGCATAGAGCAAGTTATATCAATTTCAGAAATAGTCTAAAGCTGTTTTGACACATGCACAGCAGCCCTGAACTTTTCTAGATGTTACCCAACAAAGATCCATATCATAAAATGCAAATGTCCCCTGCAGTCACTTTAAACCATAGTCTTTAACCTGCCTGCTCCCAAGCACAAAGGCTACATGATGAACTGCTCCAGAGTGCAAATTGCACAGCTAATAGACCGGCAATTGCAAACCCAGAGAGTGGGTGTGATGCATTCTCTGTTGTGTGTGGTATTCATAAGAAAGGTGAATTGTGGAAACGACCCCAACCTGGTGCTCCTAAAATTCTTCTGTAAAAGTTATTGTGTGGAAGTTGTACAGAAACTGCCCAAAATCTCTACAGTGTTAAAATGAATTGAAAGTGAATACATTTAAAACTGAAAGTCAGCATATTAACAGTTGCTGGTTGCATCAAAAATCGCATTCCTTATTATTAACTTTATCAGCAGTAATAGCCACTTAGTGACCACAATTGTCACTGCTTTGCATAAACGCTGGGCAACCGTAAATCAAAATGACATATCTAATGAACAGATATTACAGGAATTGTAAGAAAATGGTCTTTGTGTTACACACAAAAATACCCTCATATCAACACTAAATTGTAGTCTTACACCATTAAATAAGAAGACTGACTAAGCACTTTGGTGTTCTTGTACATTTTTTTAGAACAGCAGAGATACTCCGAGTTGCTCTTTCATGAGAGAAGCTTCCTTGACTTCACTGCTTCCAGACTTTTGTCCAAATGCATACTTTGAGCTCTTCAAAGTTGTGTCCCTGTGATATCCAGCGCCAGTGATAATAGATTCACACTGGGAAGACCAGCATGACCTCTCTGTCGAACAGCTGTTAACAGTCATGATTAATGGGATGAGATTAATTTTGTCTAGTTTCACAGGCTTCACTGAGATTAAGTATGGATTTACAAGAAGCTGCTGCTTGATCATCTGAGTCACCCCAAATGCACGTCGTCATGTTGGTAACTGACAACTGAAACAAAGTAATAATGACAGGATATATTGGATCCACCTTTAAAGCAGGTTGACTAGGTGAAGTATTTTGCCTCATTTGAGTACAAAAAGTTACTTGCATAAGCAATACATCGGTATACATTACAACTAAAACTGACACACTGCTGCCTCAGAGATTCAAAGCTAAAGTTAACTTTTTTAAAAGCATTGCTGTGTGGGTTTGACTGAAAGTTTAAAGAGACATGCGAGGAAGTGAAGAAGCACATAGAGAGGGTGAGATGAGAGAGAGAGGCCGGGGGGAGGGAGCTTCTCACTTGTCAAAGTCCTGCTATAATTTTGTAGAGGCCTGCACTGAGATCAAGCCTAATTAGCAATCATCATTCACCTTGAGCTGTTTAGACAGATGCCTGTCAATTTAATGCGGCTGGCTTACTGGCAGTGTTAATCCACTGGAACACCTGCATCACAGTCTATATTTAAGGTAGTGACTGTAACAGAACACACACATCACAAAACAAAACTGGGTTAAACAAATGCATTTCCATGGTGTGTGCACATGGGATATCTATCTGTGTGATTTCTGATTTCAACATAACACATGGGGTGGAGGTGAACAAATCTATGCTTGTGACACAACAGAAAAATCAGTGCTGGCTTGTTAATGACTATATTAACTATATTGGTGCCATATAACAGCTGTGTTAACACATCACTGGTGTGAGTACGGACGGAGTATGGCAAAGCAAGAGAAGTGTGCATTAAAATCTATACTTTACATGTGGCAATGTTTTGGTCAAGGGACTTTGGGGTTGAAAAATAAGGCCAACACAAAAGTGTCATGACCTAGTGTGGCTCCAAAACAAGCCAGTTCTCAGAGCCTCCCCATTTAAAAATGCTCAACTTACAACCCCAGTTCAAAAATGCTTGTGATGTTGCTTAAAATATAAATAATGTCACAATGCAATGATTTGCAAGTCCCATAAACCAACATTTTATTGGCAGAAGAACATAGAAAATATGTAAAATGTTTAAAGGGAAACATTTTACTCTTTCATGAAAAATACTAGCTCATCTTGAATTTGGTGGCAGCAACACATCTCGAAAAAGTTGAGAAAAGGGCAACAAAAGGCTGGTAAAGTAAGTGAGACTAAAGAGAAACAGCTGGAGGAACATGCTGCAACTAATTAAGTTAACTGGCAACAAGTCAGTACAGTGATTAGGTATAAAAAGAGCACCTTAGAGAGTCTCTCAGAAGTAAAGATGGGCAGAGGTTGAGCCAGAAACTGCGTCTACAAATTGCAGCGCAACTTCAGAATAATGTTCTTAAATATAAAGTTGCAGTAAATAATATGATCAAAAGATTGCAAAAATCTACAGACATCTCTGGGTCCCATGGACACAGCCAAAAACCGAAATTGGATGGTGGTGATCACATCTTTATCAGGGAAGGCCTTGCATATCTCAGCAAGACAATGCTAATCCACATACTGCAGCTATTACATCAGCATGTCTTTGTAGTAGAAGAGTCCGGGTGCTGGACTGGCCTGCCTGCAGTTCAGGCCTTTGAACAAGTGAAAACATTTGGCACATCATGAAACACAAAATACCACAAAGGCCCAGGATTGTTGAGCAACTGGAATCCTATATCAGAAAAGAATGGGACAACATTTCTTTCCCAAAAGTCTGGTAAGCTGGTGTCTTCAGTTTCCAACTGTTTACGGGCTGTTGTTAAAAGAAGAGAGGATGCCATATAGTGGTAAACAAGCCCCTGTCCTTCATTTCTTATGCCATGTTGCTGCAATCAATACTTCTAATGAAATTTGTCTGTATAAATTGCAATAGGTAACATAAATAACTCCAAAGTAAAACACTATATGTACAAGATATGGCTATGGGAAAAAACTAGGCAAGGTGTCTCAGGGAGGAGTTGTAAAGTTTGATGTCCACAGGTAGGAATGATTTCCTGTGGCGTTCTGTGGAGCATTGCAGTGGAATAAGTCTGCTGCTGAACGTGCTCCTGTGCCTGTCCAGCACATCATGAAGAGGGTGTGAAGGATTGTCCAATATCGTCCCTAACTTAGACAGCATCCGCCTAATAAATTCAGAGATTTACACATACATACATAGATTTCTTTTTGTGAACATTTTCTATAGAAATTTTTGTAATTAAGTTCACAAATTCAGAAAAAAGTTTGAAAACCACTAGACTGGGAATAATTTCTTATATGACTTAACTGTTTAAATTTTTTTAAGGTTAAAGTTATGCATGGTGCATGACCAGTTGGAAAAAGTACACACATTCCTTATTATATTGTTACAAAGGAATGGTAACTTCATTTAACTGCTACAGAGAACACATGTCGAAAAAAAACAAAACATGTTAAAAAAATTATAATAAAGTAGCTTTATGGGTGATTTTGCCTCCACACCTAAACAGAAAAACATGTATAGTGCTATAAATGGTGGATACATTTTTTTTTGCCGCTTTCATTTCTACATCTTTTACATAAGTCATGTATGATAATTACCAATAATCAATACACAGATAGGACTGTCTTTTATGTGTTATTGTTACCTCCATTTAGGTTCAAATGTTGGAAAGACGTGCAGTTGCTTGAAATAATCAGTGACTCCCCTCATATACATTAGACCTAAAATAACGAGCCTGCTTTAAAATGCAAGGAGTGGAAAATAAATATATTTTTGTTAAAATGTAGGGAGTAAAAGTAAAAAGTTGTCAAGAAAATAAATACTCAAGTAAAGTACAGATATCTGAAAACTGCTTAAGTAAAGTAATGAAGTATTTGTATTTCTTCATTCTATCTCTGCTGCTGCTCTCCACAGCTCTAACTTCTTGGTTAAATACGGTCACCTTTTTCTTCTTCTTTTGCTCCTTCTTCTTCTTCTTTCAGCTGCTCCCCGTAGGGGTTGACACAGCAGATCATTTGTCTACATCTCACCTTATCCCTTGCTTCTTCTTCTGTCACACAAACCCTCTTCATGTCCTCCCTCACGTGGTCCATGAACCTTCTGAGCGGTCTCCCTCCCAACACACCGTCCAACTCTCCTCTTCCTTTGGTTGTACCAGTTTTAAAAAACAGATTGCACAGACCAAAGACCCACATTTAAGGCTTAAAAACACTGGGCCATTCCAGTAATGGATGATGTACTGCAGGGGAATCTTTTATGAATAGTCTTTGGGTTTTACAGGTGCGTTAGGTCGTGTGTACCTGTACTGTAAGGGTGTTCATGTAGGGTAAAGGTTAGATCTGAAGGCAGTCCTCCAGCTCTGTGAGGCTCAGGTGCCATTTTGCTTCAAGCTCTATAGCTAACACTGTGAAGGGATAACACTTACATGATTATGTTTAGCACGTTTTTACCATGTTCAACAGTTTAGCTTGTTATCATGCAAACCTTGATAATTGGCATCAAACACTAAGAATAACTGAGGCTAATGATGATGCCAGCTTGGGTAAACTAAAGTTTTGGCTTTAAATATGACAGGAAGCCAATTATTACATGTTATCCTATGAGACCAATTCTCATGACAACTTCCAGAAGTTGATATGATTAGGTCTGGATCAAACTTGCTCACCAACTAACAAGAATGTCAAGTTTAACATTTTGATTTTGTAGATCATGGATGGTACAGAAGTTACCATTATGCACTTTTTTAAAATACGCTTCACAACATTAGCTTGCTAATATTGACACATTTTTAGTAGTGGATGTTTAATCCCAACGTTGACTTTTCAATGACAGCACTGCCATTGTGTTTGTCCTCCTGTCATCATGATACACAAACCTGAAAGTGAAATTGAGTTAGCACAACACATCTGTCTACCTGGATGTCATCAGCTATCCTCCACCATCTGGCAGTCCTTGAGTTGCACGCACAAATTCTTCCTGCACCATCTCCATTACCCTCCTCTCCAGTCTCTGACAGACTGTATGGATGCTGTTTTTGTATCCCACACTTACTAAATGTCCCCAGAAAAATCAAAGCATGTGCACATCACTTGACTGCCTACATGACTTTCATGCACTTGCATGCCCTAATAGTTCAATAACAGTTCAGTTTATATAGACTGTTTGCTACTCTGCAGCACAGGCCAACTGCCTGCTTTTCTCTAGCATTTCAGCCACTGTTTGCATCTACCTGATTTACCTGTGCCTTTTTTAATCTAATCCACTGCTAAATCATGTGATCTAAGGCTACGTTCACACTGCAGGCAAAAGTGACCCAAATCTGATTGTTTGCCCATACGTCACTCATATCTGATTTTTTATTAAAGTCTGAACAGCACAAATCCAATTTTTTCAAACTGGATTCAATTTCATATGTGGTCCAAATTTGGATACATATCTAATGCTTTTCAAATCGGCCTCAGTCTGAACAGTCATGTTTCACCTGACTTTTACGTCACTGAAGTGAGACAGGCGTCATAATTCTGCACCAGATGTAACAACCATGGCAGATACCGCTGCTGGAGCTAGTTAGTCAAAAAATGAGGTTTCACTCACATGCTGGCATGCGTAGCATCCATATTTATCTCCGTAAACACAGCGTGCTCAGTGTGGTGCCATGTCTTCTTCTGTGCATGTGCACCACTTCAGGGTCAGTCTGATGGTGGTCTCATTTAAATTACAATGTGAACAACAACGCAAACAAAATCAGATCTCAGCAAAAAATCGGAATTGAGCATTAGGACCTGCAGGGTGAACGTAGCCTTAGAGTAGTTTTAGGAGCTCATTATTAAACTGTCCTGCTCACACATTTATATAAAAGCATTTGAAATTGTTAATCAACAGCAAATTCACAGCTTTTGAAAGCAAACAGCCTGTTGTCTGATCATAATTTATTTGCTTATGCTCATTTGCCAGGTCCTTCATAAAATGGTTCTTGTCTTTTACATCTGTCAAAAATAAGGCCACTAATACAAAGTGTTATATAATCCTTGCTCCCCTGCACTATGATGATGTTTGACTTCAGATCAGTTTTGTGCATACTACTATCACTATCAAGCCAGGTAAAAGTGGATTTTGGACTCTCACGTTTGGCACTGACAAAAAGACAGGAGTTGGAGCTGGAGATGGCAGAGTTAGGGATGCTGAGATTTTCACTGGGAGTAACCAGGATGGACAGGATTAGACATGAGAGCATCAGAGGGGCAGCTCAGGTTGAACAGTTTGGAGGCAGAAGAGGCAAGGCTGAGATGATTTGGACGCGTGTAAAGGAAGGATTGTGGATATATTGGACAAATGATGTTGAAGATGGAGCTGCCAGGCAGGAGGAGAAGAGAAAAAACCCAGAGAAGGTTCATGGATGTGGAGGGGTACAAGCCAGGGTACTCCTAATGCTGGTGCCAAACCTAGGTAAATGGGGAGGGTTGTCTCAGGAAGGGCACCCATCTTTGTCAACTCAAATATGCCAATTCATACTGCAATTTCCATATTCCTGGAGTGTCAGCTGTAGGTAGTGCAAAATGTCTGCAGCATACCAGATTTGGAAAGAAAGTACAATTAAAAACAGTGGTTCTTCTTTAGGAATGGAAATGAGGAAATGAAAAAAGACAAAAAGTCTGTACTAACCAATTTATCAATGAACAAACCAATCTGTTAATTCAATCTTGACGTGTAGCCAGCCATGTGATAAGACAGTATGACCGGCGTGCAGTCCAGATCATTCACAAATTGAAAACATTTGGCCTATCATTATAATCCAAAATATGACAAAGAAGGCCCGGGACTGTTGAAAAGCTGGAATCCTATAGCGGACAAGAATATGGCAACCCTCCTCTCTCAAAGGTCCAGCAGCTGGTCTTCTCAGTTCCCAGATGTTTATAGAGTGTTGTTAAAAGAAGAGAGGATGCTACACAGTGGTAAACATGGCCCTGTCCCAGCTTTTTTGAGACGTGCCGCTGGCACTTTCAGCATTTGATAGGTTTTCTATGTTCTTTTGTGCGTAAAATCTGGGCTTATTAGATATGCAAATCATGACTTTGTTTTAATTAATACACAGGGTCCCAACCTTTTTTGAATTTGAGCTGTACAAAGCTATAGCCAGGATATTTTAAGTTTAGTTTATCATAAAAATGAACATTGCACAGTCATTAAACAGATTATGCCATGGACACTGCTTTTTCAGTATGCCCTATTTCATAGATAATTACCACAGCGCAACAGCCATCACTGATATCCCCAAATTCTTATGATAATTTAATATAATCTCAATTTCTGCTTCACTATTGAGTACACTCAATTTCCATATCGGGTTTAGTTGATGATTGGAAAGGGGTGTGAGTCAGAAGCAGAACAATCAAAAGATAGTATAATCCACCTGCCAGCACCTCTAAAACTCACTAATTACCATATGATATCATATTTGTCATAGTCCATTTAATGAGGTATCACACAGCTTATACTTCTCAAAATATCAGTCCTTCCTTCAGTCCTTTAAGTTGGTCTCACTGACCTCTCTCAACTCCCAGCACATGCCACAAACACAAAATTAGAGCTTTGCTTTGCATGCTGCCAGAATCCAACTTATAGAACAGGTACATTGTTTTGTTGGGGGTTTTTTTGCCAAACTTTCTGTGTCACTTATTCTAGATTGTAGAGACAACAAAGAGGAAGTCAGCCACATTAGTTGCTGGGAGTGCCCACAACAGGGGCAATTCTAGGGTCAGACATTGAGGGGGGCTCTGCCCACAATCAGAACATCATGCATTCCCCTATTTGTTTTTTTTCTGTTTTTGTTTTTATTTATTTATTATTTATTATTTTTTTATTGTTTTTTTTATTTATTATTTTTATTTATTTATTATTTTTTTTGTTTTTTAATTTTTTTTATGATGCAAGGGTATGCAGTTTGTGTGTGTAGTGGGTATATGTATGTATATGTATATGTTATGTGTTTGTGAAAAAATTTTGAAAAAGACAAACATATTGGCAAAAAAAAAAGAACATCATGCATAAACTGTCTTGCAATTAATACATTTATAAAATGATATTACTCAATGAATCACTTTCAGAACAATACTTTTTACCTCTTTAGTTTGGTATGTATTATAATGTTACTTTCAAAAGCAAGTTAATTAAATTTCTATTGTAATGTCTAAGAATAATTCAGAATGAATAATCTGAGATTTCAGTATAATACATCTGTTTTAGGGTGGACCCTTTAGTTAACAAAATCTGTAACAAAGACTCAAACATGAAAACACACCTTCAGCTGCTCCCCTGTATTCTTCCCAAGGGGTCGCCACAGTGGAGTAATCCATATTGGTAATTTGGCAGAGGTTTTACGCCACATGTCCTTCCTCACACAGCCTTCCACGGTGAGAGGGGCTTGTGTCCCCACCTGGAATTGAACCAGGGACTTTTCATTTGTGAGGTGAATGTGTAAACCACTACACTGCAGGGACACTAGGCAAAGACTCAAACGTGATTGCCAGAATTTTCCAGTCCAAAGTCAATTAAAGATCACTTTGTAGTAAAGCAGACACGAGAAGGATCATGCACATTGTTTCAGTCTCTTAACCACACAGGAGCAGCCCACCAAACCACCAACCAATTAAAGAAGCATCATTCAGTACAGACACTGGCAAATAAGGCTGTCTTACCATCCAGCTGTGCAATTAGCAATCTGGTAAGAGATTTACTTTTACAGTTAAGTTTCTGAGGTCATACAACCCCATCCCTTCCTTTACTGTGCAGACTCAACACAGGGCATCAGGTACACCACCCATGAGTGAAGAATGGAAACAGACTGTTCCTCAATGTATTGCCAGTCATCCTTTTCAAGACATGTTTAGAATAAGTCCTCTCATGTATCTGGATAGAGCTCAAAATCAGTTTGACAAAGTACGCTACACTGTGTAACAATCAGAAAATAATAATAAAATGCATTATTATTACTACTATTGTATTGTTGTTGTTGTTGAGGCCATTAGACACAGAAATCCCTCTGCTGATACAAGTAGATATCATATTTCCTTGGATAAGGTAACCCCGTATAGGTAAATGGGACCCACCCTTCTTGTAGGTTAAAAAATAGACAGAATATCAAAACAGGAACCTCAGTTTCGGTCTAACTCTTGAAGGGTTGATTTAAGAGTGAACAGTGGATGAAGAATGTTGCACAAAATCTGAGTGGTGAATGTCTGAGAGACAAAAAAACAAAGCAAAAAGACTATGCAGCTGCAGCATTTGTACTGAGATTGTGTTGTGCATGCTACAAAGCTTAAAAGATTCCTCTCTTATCCTATTCCCGTCTCTCATTTATGCATCCCCATCTCAACCAGCGGAACATAAAAAGGACTCCCCTTGGCAATAAACCAGCTCAACCTTTTTTTTTTTTCTTTTTTTTGTTTTGCTGTCCCATCTCCCCTCCCTCTCCCTCTGCTTGCTTTCTCTCCAGCTTTGACTCTCTTTGAAGTGGAGCAGGTGACCCACCTAGCGGTGAGACAATGGCACTGCACCACCACACCCAGAATTTAGGCTGGAGAATGCAGGACATGCAGCCAAACAACACACGCCGTTGATAACGAGGATGCAGCAATACACATAAATACTGTTGCTGCACTGCCTACAGATAGATAGATAGATAGATAGATAGATAGATAGATAGATAGATAGATAGTCTCTACCCGTGGGGACATTCATTTTTGTCATGGTTACACAAGTCCCCTTGCACGGTCCCTTCTGGGATAGACGAAGATAAAAGACACACACACACACACAGGATATTTATAGTCCTCTAGTCTGTTGCTATGATACCAGCCAGCTCACAATTGTCAGACAGGCACTTGAGTTTGTTTACAAAAATGAATATGTGCTGTGCAGTTTGTCTGACTCAAACACACGTACGCGCGCGCGCACACACACACACACACACACATGTTTTAGCAAGATGAAGTCTCACAGGATCATTTTGACCCCCTGAGCTGACAGTAACCATAGTGATTATCTAAAAGAAATGCTGACAGTGTTTATTCCACAGTCTGACATACTTGGGTCGCGATGGAAACTGTCCCAGCTTCTCAGCAGCACCCCTTCAGTGGCGGAAGGTGGCAGTGGGTGTGCCCGAGGCTCCTCATGTGGGAATAAAGCTGCCATGTTGCCCTCTGCTGGTCCAGCAAGGATCATTTTTTCATAGAGTGCTCAATGTCTGATTTAGCCCTCTGGCCACAAGTTGAGTGCTACAGGCGTATGGGTTTGACATGTGTAGTAGTTTACACATTCACTTTACGAGCGAAAGGTCCCTGGTTCAATTCCTGGTGGTGACACAAAGACCCCTCTCACCATGGAGGGTTGTGTCAGGAAGGACATCTGACCTAAAACCTTTACCGAATTACCAATGCAGATTAATCTGCTTTGGCTACCTCTTGGGGAGAATACAAGGGAGCAACCAAAGGTACATTATCATATATTATGTACCTTCGGATACAGGTAGTTTCACTGTACAGTGTAGTGTGCGTTCAGTCACGAGAAAAAGAATGTTTTTACAGAACTCTAAGTGTAAAACTAAGTACACCCTTACTGCTTCCGTAGGAATTCAGAAGGTAAGATGCAGCCAAGTGCTGCTAATCAAATACATTTGATTAACTGATCATTAGCAAGTGTTACAGCCTCTATACAAGCAGAAGTTTTGGCAATTTGCTGGTCAGGAGCATTCAGGTGTGTGTAAACACAATGCCAAGGAGGAAAGGCATCAGCTATTATCTTAGAGAGGCAACTGTTGTTCCCCATCAATCTGGGAAAAGTTATAAGATCAGACCATGCAATGCTCAGAGAAACTGCAAAATTCCCCAAGAGCTACATCTTAGACTCTACTGGCCAAAGTTAGCATGTTAAATGTAAAAGTTCATGACAGTATAATTAGAACAAGACTGAACAAGTATGACGTGTTTGGAAAGGTTGCCAGGAGAAAGTCTCTTCTCTTTAAAAAGAACATAGCAGCACAAGACTTCTGGAACAATGTCCTTTGGACAGAGGAGACCAGAGTGGAGATGTCTGGCCATAATGTACTGAGCCAAGTTTGGTGAAACCCAAACACAGCATACAGAACAAAAACTCCATACCAGCTGTTAAGCACAGTGGTGGAGGGGTGATGATTTGGGCTTGTTTTGCAGCCACAGGACCTGGGTACCTTTAAGCCATTGAGCTGACCATGAACTCCTCTGTATACCAAATTATTCTGGAGTCAAATTTTAAGTATTCTTTCCAACAGCTACAGCTTGGCAAAAAATTGGGTCATGCAAGGGGAGAATTATCAAAAGCACACAAACAAATATACAACAGAAAAATTAAGATTTACACTGGCCAAAGACTGGAGACTATATTGTGTGTTTAAGAGAATTACAGTGTTCGAAGTTAATATACTGTATATCCTGATTTTAAAGGTTTTTATTACAGGCCAGCAGGCTTGTGGTTGGAGGCTTGTTAGAAGTATATCTCTCAAAAACATTAAAGGAATACTTTGAAAATACATCAGATCTAAATAGGGGGAAAATCATGCTGGATATCTATACTGATATGGACTGGGTAAAGTGTTAGGACAAAAAGGATGCCACATCGTTTGATGGAAATGAAAATTATCAACCTACAGAGGGCTGAATTTAAAGACACCCTTAAATTCAAAGTGAAAAATAATGTGGCAGGCTTGGCCATTCGGCTGAGATGTCATTGCAGCAGCTCGAAATGGTATAATTACTATGGTCCCCACGTGCTTGTATGTATGCCTGACAACAATGGAGCATGCTCCTTATGAGACTGCGGAAGGTGTCCTGGGGGATTTCCTCCCAGATCTGAGCCAGGGTAGCACTGAGCTCCTGGACAGTTAAGTCTGAAGTACAACCTCGAATGGACTGAAACATAATGTCCCAGGGGTGTTATAATGGATTTAGGTCAGGTAAGCATGGGGGCCAGTCAATGGTATCAATTCCTTCATCCTCCAGGAGCTGTCTGCATGCTCTCACCACATGAGGCCGGGCATTGTCGTGCACCAGGAGGAACCCAGAACACACTGCCCCAGCAAAGGTCCTGTTTTGGGGGTCATCTCATTATTGCCCCTCTAGTGCACCTGTTGTTGAGTTCATTAACACTGAAGCAGCTGAAACTGATTATAAACCAACATTCTCTGCTACGTAACTGACCAGATCAATATCCCAGACTTTTAATTGACTTGAAGCTGTACTTTGATTAAAAAATGTTCCTTAAATTTTTTTAACAGTGTAATAAAGATTTGTAATAATGGGGCAATATTTCAAAATAGAATTAAAAATCATACCAAAAATGGTAGTGTTCTATGGTGAACCCATTCATTATTGTCTTTTTTGATACTTCCACTGGAGGGTGCTCAAGTGCAATTTTTTTTTTAAATTCTAAGCAAAGACATTTTAAGGAGTAATAATACAGCAGATATGGTTTTGAGCTATTTCCAACCCATGAAATGCTACTTTTTGAAAAGTTAGCAGTGTTAGAGCTAACTCTAGCATGTGCATCTGCAAGGTTTATTGAACATGCTAAAACACACGCCCCTGCTTTCAGATCGATAGATGGAGGGTAAAAATCAGACACCGCAAGAACTGCAAAAAATATAAATTCACTGATTTATTCATTTGCTTTATAATGTAAAGATGGTTAATATCGAAATTGGTTCACAACACAGTCCAATCACGGCTCTGTGATGCCGGGTGGATAAAAATGTAGCACCGAAAATAGGATGGAAAGATGTCGCAGGCACACAAAACACAAAAATACTACTGGTTTGCTAATCATCACATCATAGCTACTTGGCTCCATTGTGTGTGTGTGTGTGTGTGTGTGTGTGTGTGTGTGTGTGTGTGTGTGTTTATTTTTTCCTCTTAGGCGTAGGAGACCCCTACATGCCCCCGCCCCCCTTTGCCTCTTCAGCAGTCAGACAGACAAACAGACAGGCAGACAGACAGACTGGCTGACCGTAACATTGTAACTGATATATTCAAATACTAGACCATGCGCCATTCCAAATTTGTCTTTCAGCCACGGGATCCCACCGTCTGACCAGAAATAAACACACACACACACACACACACATATGCATTCAAGCGTCTCCTCTTCTCCATACTGTACTCCCTTCTGTGTGTTCGTTGGGTACCACAGTTAGCAATGCAGGGATGTCTGGGTGAGGAAGGAGGTTGATTCTCAGTCGCTGATGTAACCTGACTGGGCCACAGTGGCCCCACGTGCAGCCCTCTTTGTGGAGCCACCTGATAATCCATCTGTTTCTAATGGTCATTTAATCCAAAGGAGGCCTTTTAACACTTTGTAGCTGCTGTCTGTGGGTTCAGTGAGCGCCACACGCCTTGCTGAACTTTTACTGACCCTCAGTTCTCTCCACAGTGGACAAACTGCCAGGGAAACTAGTTAATTTATTTGTTTTGACAGCACAATAAAGAAAAGGAGACTGCATGTCAGCAAGAAAAAGGCATAGTTAGGTTCAGAGAACCTTTTTGGAACTTCCTCCTTTCATACATGATGCATTTGCTCCTTCAGCGCTTCAGCATTGCAGTGTGGGTTTCTTTGATAGAGTGGCAGTCAGTAGACAAACTTGCAATCACTTCATTTCTGCATTTTAGTGTGTTTGAACATCATCGAAAAAGAGTCAGTGACACCCAGGTAAACGAACACAGAGAAAGAGACAGATAAAGAATCTCTTTGTTCCTGTTCCTGCTCATTCTTTTTTTATACGCACACGAGATGTAGAACATCACCTTGACGCACACACAAGTATGCACACACTCGCAGGTTATCTTAAGTCAGCTGTGTATCACTGCAGCATCATTAGCTGCTTTGTGTTCCTGTGTCATTGATGCATTTTAAATATTTAATAGGCCACTTCCACAGCAGCAGCAGCAGCAGCAGCAGCAGCAACAGCATCTTCTCAACAGGCGAAAAAACAGAGATATTTCTGTGTACATCACTGAATAACAATGAAGAACAACAACAGGAGCAAATCTAGGTAATACAGGAAATCATTTCTTTATTCTTATTCTGGAAAAAGTTTTACTTCATGTCTCAGACACCTTTTACCATTCATTTGCTTGCTTTTTGTTAAAACAAATATCCATGATCTGAATGTAAATGGCAAATGCGCTGGTGCTTATGTAGCACTTTTCTACTCTAACTAAGCACTTAAAGTGCTTTTAACTACAAGCCTCACTGGCCCATTTACACACACATTCATACAGCACTTTATTCTATACCTTTACCTATCATGCACACATTCACTTTCCGATGGATGCATGTCTTGCCCAAGGACGATAAGGCATGTAGACTGGAGAAGACAGGGATTAAACCATTGACCTTCCTGTTGGAAGAAGACCCGCTCTACCTCCTGTGCCACAACCGACTGTTACTTGTAATCTAAGTGTGATTGAAATGAGATGTTGTTACATCCTGTGTGAGTTCTTGTGCATGTCTACATTTTAACACAATGAACAACAGAAATTAAAACATCTTTTTAGTATTCAGTCTCTGAGGGAATCATGATGAGCTGCAGTAGCTTTGCAGATATTGTTTTCACCTTGTGAGTCTGTCTGTGTGTGTCATACGGACAAAATTCAGTCCTGGAGCCAGTGCTTTGGCTGGCTGTCCAGCAAAGACAACAAATATTTATTAATTCATTTTAGATCAAAAGTGAAAAAACAATTTTAAAAAAGTCTTATGAATATTATTGATACAGCCCAAAAATATTTAGGTAATTCTAGAATATGAGGATGATTTAGGCTCCAAAACTCTTAAATAATTAACCCTTTATTTTATAAATTTCTGTTATGTATTTAAGAAAAACTAATTAACAATCAAAAAAATATGTTTGTCCAGATCAGGCATCAAAGGCACACTTTGTATGAGATATTTTATTGTTAGTCTCACTGGTGCTAAAATTACAGCAACAGTACTAGTATTGGTGTTACTAATTAGCTGTGGAATGTAATGGACTAGAAACTTTAGTTATATAAATTAAGGAACTTTTGGCAACATGGGTAAAAGAGTTGCATTAATAAGAGTGACATTCTCAGCCTAGCCAGAAGACATATCAGAGGACTTAACTTTGCCCATGGTGTTAGTTTACTTTTTGTTCTGTCGCTCACAGTTTATTCTCATCCTGTGAGAGGCCGAATAGCTTTTGGTAACAGGGTTGCAACCATGCAGTGGGACACAATTTGCAGTGCAAAATTATGATCATTTAAAATATGCTGATGTTAAAGAAGTATAATTAAAAGGCATTAAGAGGCATGTAAATCAAAACAAAGAAGTGGATTCATAACCTATGTTAACTGCTATATTTGACATGAAATTTGGTTACAAAGAAGTTGGGACAAGACAAAAATTTTATGAGGTGTTCAAGAGATATTTTGTACTTTATACTAGCCCCACACAGTCGCCATGCGACCACTGAAGGTATATCACTGAAAGGTCCCAATTTCTTCATGAATGCTGACCTGACCCGACGCAGCTTGATGGGATGTGAGGCTAGATTTTTATACCTTCAGCTGCTCCCTTGTATTCTCCCCAAAGTGGTCACCACAGCTGATGAATCCAGATTGGTAATTTGACAGACGTTTTACACCGGATGCCCTTCTTGATGCAACCCTCCACAATGAGAGAGGCTTGTGTCCCCACCTGGAATCAAACCAGGGAATTTTCGCTTATAAGGTGAATGTGTACACCACCATACTACAGTGCTAGGTGTCATAGTTACTATGTTTAATCTTCTTATTTTTTTAATGCAAATTAGATGATTAAGTACCACCGTATGCAGCAGTGAAGTTGATCCTATAATAGCCCTGAAAACCACAGCAGACAGCAGTGGTGGCAAACATGACAAGGTGTCACCATGAATGTGTATGAACTAACACTGAGGCAAAATTAAAAATACTGTGTCAAATAATTTTTGTTCTATCGTGAGGACACAAAGGATTTATGGTGGCAGCACTGATTCCATCATATCCCGACTTTTTGGGGATATAATAATATCTTGGAACCACTTTTTCAACAGCTACTGAGGGCAAGTGTAATTTACACAACACATGTAGGAACTATTTGTGGTTCCTAAAGTCTCTAAAAGTAGAATAGGAGGCAGAGCCTTCAGCTATCAGGCCCCTCTCTTCCACTGTACCAGCTCCCACTTTGTATTTACAATCAGAATCAGAATCGTTTTTTAATTTCAGGTGGGAAATTTCTTATTCAGGTGACAGAAACTCTCTCTACATTATACAGATTAGGCTTCAAACTTCACTTTTTGATAAAGCTTATAGTTAGGGCTTAAGTTATTCTGCAATAAGTTTAGGCTGCTGGGGGGGGCTTCTTATGATGTGCATTTCTTCTCCACCCACCTCTTTTCACTCCCCATGCATTTATTTGCTATTGCTGCATGTCATTAAATGTTGTCTTCTCTCCCATAGTCCGTGTATCTCTTTTCTTTCCCGTCACCTTAACTGATCGAAGCAGATGGCTGCCCCTCCCTAAGTCTGGTTCTGTTGGATACCTCTTCCCGTAAAGGGAGTTCTTCCTTCCCACCATTGCCAGGTGCTTGCTCTTAAGGGACTTTCTGGTTGTTGGGGTTTTCTCGCTAATACTGTAGGGTCTTTACCTTACAGTGTAAAGCACCTTGAGGTAGCTTTTGTTGTGAATTGCAATACAGAGATAAACTTGAATTGAATTGAATTGAATTGAACTGAATTGAATTGAATTGAATTGAATTGAACTGAATTGAATTGAATTGAATTGAATTGAACTGAACTGAACTGAACTGAATAGAATTTAATTGTTTTAGTATTTTGTGCTTAGAGCATTTTCCATCTCATGCTTGGGACCAAAAAGGTCCTGCAGTTCTAGAATGGCACACGTCTTTAAAGCAACAAGGACTTTAAGATTAAGGTAAACATTAAGCTTTCATTTTTAATATCTAAGGATTGAACAAATTTTAATTTGAGGGTTAAACATAAAGTACAGTGTGGCTTAAAATAGTTGTGTTAAAAGTCAGGTTTTATACACAGGGGACAAAGTAAATTATAGCAGGTGAAAGTGAGCACAAGGGAAAAGAGTTTTGTAAAGGACAGGAACCATTTAGCCATATTTAGCTTTGCTTTGCTGATTAGCACATGCAAATGGTTTTGACTAATGTGTTGTCTATATGTTTTTAAGTTATCAATATACACCAGCCACTTTATTAGGTACGCTTTGCAAGCATCGGACCCCCTTTTGCCTTCAGCTCTGCTTTAATTCTTTATGGCATAGATTTATCAAGGTGCTAGAAATAATCTTCAGAGATTTTACTCCATATTGACATGATAGCATCGTCACTTGCTGCAGAATTGTCAGTTGTGCATCAGTGATGAGAATCTCCCATTCCAACACATCCCAAAGGTGCTCTACTGGATTTAGATCTGGTGACTGTGGAGGCCATTTGAGTACGGTGAACTCATTGCCATGTTCAAGAACCCAGTTTGAGATGATTTGAAATCATGGGTTATCCTGTTGGAAGCAGCCATTAGAAGATGAGTATGCTGTGGTCATAAAGGGATGGACATGGTCAGCAATAATGCTCAAGCAGGCTGTGGGATTTACACAATGCTTATGTTGATACTAAGTGGCCTACAAAGTGTCTCAAGCAAACATCCCCCACACCATTACACCACCAACACCAGTCTGGACCTGTCAAAGTCTGTAGATTTTGTAAGGTTTGTATTTAGGGTTTTGTTATTTTTAGGTGTTTTATTCTAGTTTGCCATTGTTGATAGGCCCAGTACTGTTACTTGTTTATTCCTTGTTATACATTCAAGTTTTGGGTCATATGGAGTTATGTCCTGAGTTTCTTGTATTTCCAGTTATTCCACCTGCCTCACCTGTGTTTTCCCTACATGTTGTCTTTGAGTCTCTTGTGTAGTTTTGGTCATTGTGCATTTCCTGTTTTACTTTGATTGTCCTCTGTGTCATGTATTGTGTTTAGATTTGCTCCCTGTCTTACCTGAGTCCTCGATTGTTGCCACCTATGATCCTCTCCCCTATCGCCTTTGTCATCAGTTTGTGTGTATACACTGGTTCTGTCTCTTCCTCAGTCTTCATTTTGGTGTCTGTTAACAACCTGCTTCCTGTCAGTTATAAATTTCTGTTGAGCTTGAGTATTCTGAACTTAAAGACTTGCTTTAAGTTCATTTTGGTCTGCCTCCTCTGAGTCTGTGTTTGGGTTCTCCTTCAATAATCCAAACCATTACATGACAGAACTACTGATACAAGGCAGCATGGATCCATGCTTCCATGCTGTCTACACCAAATTCTGTCCCTACCATCCAAATGTTGTAGCACATAGTGAGACTTATCAGACCTTGCAACAATATTTGGTGAGCCCATGAGCTTTCTGCTCTTAGCTAACAGCAATGGCACCCACTGTGGTCTTCTGCTGCTGTAGCCCATCTGCTTCAAGGTTTGACATGTTGTGCATTCAGAGAAGCTCTTCCATATACACTGGTTGCACCAAGTGGTGATTTGAATTACTGTTACCTAACTATCAGCTCAAAGCAGTCTGGTCGTTTGTCTTTCTGCAATTGACAGGCCATTTTTGCCCAGAGAACTGCCGCTCACAGGATATTTTATCTTTTCCAGACCAATCTCATAAAACTAAGAGGTGGTTTTGTGGGAAAATTGTAGCAAATCAGCAGTTTCTGAAATATTCAGATTAAACTGTCTGGCACCAACAACCATTTCACATTCAAAGTCACTTAAACCAAATTTTTTTCCCATTCTGACGCTCATTTTGAAATTCAGCGGGTTATCTTGACCACGTAAATGCGCTGAGCTACTGCCATGCATGGCTGAGACGGTTTGGACATGTGGATATATTGGCCAAAGGCTGTTGAAGATGGAGCTTCCAAGCAGGAGGAGAAGAGAAAGACCACAGAGAAGATTAAGGGAAGTAGTGAAGGAGGACATGCAAAGGGTTGGTGTGAGGGAAAAGGATGCAATGAATAAAGTGAGATGGAGGCAGATGATCCACTGTGGCGACCCCTAACGGGAGCAGCCGAAAGAAGAAGAAGATATTTGTGTTAAGCAGTGAATAAGTGCACCTAATAAAGTGGCCAGTGAGTGTATGGCCTATTGAGAACATGAATGTGTGCATATGTATGTGTGTAATATTTTCATGACATTTGATTTAATATTGATATGAACATTTCAGTCCAAAATTGCAAAATGACCAAGAGACTAACACTGACATCTTTACAGCAACATCACAACATCTGTAAGATTGTCATAAATAAATATGTTAGATGAACAATGCAGTAAGCCTTCATTAATGCTACTTCTCTCTTTTCATCATTTAACAGGCAGTTGTTCTTCATGCTTGACTTACAGCAAATTTGGAGGTACAGAGAATTTGTCCAGCTCACTTATTTTAGGGCATGAGTCAGAGCATGTGAAGCTAAAAGGTTTCAGCAAAACTTGTGAGACATGATCAGCTGTCAGGCACAGAAAGAGAATAAGAACATCCAGGCTGTACAGAACAAAGATGATCTACTGTGGTGTTTTTATCATTCATTTACAAACATGCATCTCTTCAGAGATAAACGAATGACTAGTTTGCTTTGTTGATGAGTTTGCAAAATCTAATTTTGTCTACACGTGGGCTAAGAAAAAAGTAGAAGGCGAAGAAGCAATTGTGTAGAACGCAAATGGTAAGTTTTTGGTTTCAGATGAAAATGCGAAAATGATTTACTGCGGGGACTGGTGCTGCTCTGGCCTTTTCCCCCCACATCCTGTAGTTTTTAGACACAGCTTATACTTTCTGTACTCTACTGAAATAAAGCTATATTACACTAGATTCATGGTAAATACAGTGACAGTGAGAAATGTTATTTTGTGTCATTGTACTAACCAACCCTATGTAACTGACATTTCTGAATTAAACTTAAATTCAAAGTTAAACTTAAGTAAGATAAATGACATGTTGGTCTGAAATTTAAAGTAAATGAGTTAAACTAAAGAAGATACTAAACTAAACTACAAACTAGCTCCCCGCAGTCACCATATGACCACTAAAGGTACCCAGGAAAAGCCCAGTGAATGCTGACCTGACCCAATTCAAAATCTTGTGTCAAATGGATTTGTGGTGGAGGCAGTGGCGGTGACAGTGATAAAAGTATATGATCCCACAATGAATTTGATTTTTGTTTTGTAGAGATCAGGTGAATAATCACAGAGATATGGCTAAAAATGTTCATTTTATTCACCGATTTCAGCAGCAGCACCAGCAGACCTCAATGGAAGCAGATGCGACATAGTGTCACCATGAATGTGTATGGTCCTGTGATCAATTTGGTCTTTGTTCGCCACCACCGCCATCGAGTCCATCATAGCCCCACTTTTCAGGGATCTAGTAAAACTGAAGCAAGTTGTAACCCAGTTAACTAAACTGAAAAAATAAATCTAAACTAAAGAGCTCTCCTGAGCCACACTTAACAATACATATGAGTCAACATTAAAGATGCAAGAGGAGATCTTAAAACTACATGACATGAGCAAAAGTGAGACCTGTCCAGTGTGCATGTGAAGATGAGACCAGACTGCACGTCAGAACTGTTTGGTGTTGCAGCCACAGATTTTGTGTTTAATTAATGAACCTTTTACTGCGTCACCAGCTACTTGTGCACTCTTTGGCCTCAAGCTGGCACACACACGTGCGCACACACAGCTCAGTATTTTACTGTCTCGTGGGTGTGTATGTGTGTGTGTGTCTTCATCTAAACGGGTGAGGGGTTAAGGGGAAAATCAATGACATGGGTGTCATAAAAGCAGCATTTCTGTTCAGAAAAAATATTGCGAGCATATGCTACAGCCTGAGGTCTTGTTCCTAACCCTGGAACCCTTGTTAGGCTGAAAAGTAACAGTTACAACATTTGGCCTCTCATCCTGCACAGATGCACCACAAGAAGCCTAAAATGTTTCAGGCATGCACTGGATTCTTAGATAGAAACTGACGCCTTCAGTTCTCCTCTGGTCGTATGTTTTATTAAATGTGCTTCATTTTCTGCTCTGTTCTGTCTCTGAGAACTCCAATCGAAACATACATTTGTCTAATCTCTTCAGGCATACAGTTTCACAAACACCATTAAAACAAACTACACAACTTGTTACAACAGAGAAACACTGCATGAGAATGTAAACACACACACACGATCGACCTGCCTGTTCTTGTTCATAGTTTAATTAAGATCTCTGTGTGTGATTATGAGACATCCCTGAGAGTCTAATAGTCATATTTACTCTGTCTGCACACTGTATGTTTGTGTTGACTAGAAAAAAAGGAGGTGTGCTACATTTCAGGGGCGTGTTTTAATCTGCCCTTTCATTGCATAATCAAACATTCATTCCTCATTATGTTCCAAGTGCCAGTACATTTTGGCTGCAGAGCTGCAAAAAATAAATTACTGTCAAAATGAGCAGTGTTACAATACAATGTTTTGTATCTGTTTTCTCATAAAAGACATTTTGGCTACTATCAGGAAAAGCACATCTGACACAAATTTTCTTAAGGATGTGTTATGACCGGTGGCATGGTGGTGCGGCGGTTAGCACCAGTGGCTTGAATCCACCAGCCAGCAGGGGCCCTTCTGTGTGGAGTTTGCATGTTCTCCCCATGTCTGCATGGGCTTTCTCCAGTTACTCTGGCTTCCTCTCACAGTCTAAAGACATGCATGAGGTTTGGTTAACTGGTGATTCTAAAATGGCAATGAGCGTGAATGGTTGTCTGTCTCTCTGTGTTAGTCCTGCGATAGACTGGTGATCTGTCCAGGGTGTACCTCGCCCCTTGCCCCATGGCAGCTGGGATAGGTTAAAGCCCCCCACTACATTAAACTGAATAGGTGGAAGAAAATGGATGGATGGATGGATGGATGGATGGATGGATGGTGTTATGATTATTAAAGTGTCTCGATAAGGCTTGACAGTGAGCCTGCATGCTTCATACCACAACACCAGACTGATTTCATCTAAATAATCAATATATATAGATGAAGAATAAGGTGGGGAAAACCTAAAAGTAATGTCCCCATATGAGGATGCAGGGAAGATTCTGAGCAGGTGATTTGATACTGCTGGCCAGGGGAGTTGATGTAATGACTGAACACCTTAGAGAATCTGTCAGGAATGAACACAAAGACCTATGTATTGCCAGGATGGAGATAGAGGAAATTTGAAGAAATCTAATTAGTAATAAATTATGAAGCCTTTATTGGGCGGCTGTGGCTCAGTAGGTAGAGCAGGTTGTCTTTCAACACGAAGGTTGACGGTTTGATCCCTGACTTCTCCAGCCTACATGCTGAAGTGTCTTTGGGCAAGATACTGAACCCCAAATTGCTCCAGGTGCATCCATTGGAGTGTGAATGGGTGAATGAGGCTTGCAGTAAAACAGTGCTTTGAGTGCTCAGTTAAAGTAGAAAAGTGCTATATAAGTACCAGTCCATTTACTTTATTTAGGTAGGAGAGGCTGTTAAGGTTGCTAGGCTTAACAGAAAAGTACAGCTATGTCAGCACAGCAACGGTAGGTGATCATTAAAGAATATTTCACTTATAAATACGCTATATGGGCCTTACCTCACAATCATTGAAATTAGGTGTTTCATTCAGTCCCTTACGCAGATCATGTAAACTGACAGAGCGGGGTTATCAAATGCTGTAATGCAGTGTGTAAAAGTCACCAACGCTCTGCTGACTCACTAAGTGCAGAGCTCCAAACCTCCTCTGGCATTAACATCAGCATTAAAACTGTGCACTGGAAGCTTCGTGGGATGGATTTCCGTGGCTGAGCAGCTGTAGAAAACTTATATAATTGTCTGATTGTGGGGGTGTTCTCTCTATTATTTGCTACCACTGCATGCCATTAAATTGTGTCTACTATGAAGCAATACTGTTTAGCATTGTCTTGCTGAGATACACAAGAGATACACAAAAGATGTCATCTGGAGGGAAGTATATGTTGCTCAGCGCTGATGATGCCTTTCCAGATGTGCAAGTTGCCAGTGCCATAAGAACTGAGTGCTGATAAAAAGCCACATGGTCCCCCTCCTCTTTAGTCCAGAAGACGCGGTGTCAGTGATTTTCAAAAAGAGTTTCAAATTTTAATTCGTCTGATCACAGAACAGTTTTCCACTTTGCCTCAGTTTAATTTAATGAGCTTCGGCCCTGAGAAGACAGCAATGTTTTTCTGAATCATGTTCAAAGGCTTCTTCTTTGCATGATAGAGCTTTAACCTGCATTTGTGGATGGCACTGCCAACTGTGTTCATAGACAGTGATTTCTGGAATGTGTTTCTGAGCCCATGCAATGATTTCCATGACAGTTCCACCTGAAGTCCTGAAAATAACCAGTATCCAGTATTGGTTTTCTGTTATGTCCCTTGTACACAGATATGCCTCCAGATTCTTGGAATCTTTTCATGATATGTACTGTAGATGCTGGAATATTCAAAAGTCTTTGCAAGTTTATCATGAGGAACATTACTCTGAAATTGCTACATGATTTGTAGACAGTTTCTGGCAGATTGCTGAACCTCTGTCCGTCTTTACCTCTGAGAGACTCTACCTCTCTAATATGTCCTTTTTACACCCAATCACATCACAAGCCAGTTGCCAGTTAACTTAATTAGTTTCAGCATTCCATTTAATTCAGTTCTATTTATATAGCACCAATTCACAACAAAAGTCACCTCAAGGAGCTTTACACTGTAAGGTAAAGACCCTACAGTATTAGAGGGGAAAACCCCAACAACGATCCCCTGTGAGCAAGCACTTGGCAACTGTGGGAAGGAAGAACTCCCTTTTAACAGGAAGAGACCTCCAGCAGAACCAGGCTCAGGGAGGGGCAGCCATCTGCCTCGACCGGTTGGAGTTGAGGGGAAAAAGAAGAAAGAAAGCAGAGCAAAGAGAGACACAGACTCCAGCTGTTTCTTTTTATCCTCACTTACTTTTCCAGTCTTTTGTCCCAACTTTTTTAAGATGTGTCGTTGCCGTCAGATTCAAGACGATCTAGCATTTTTCACGAAACAGTAAAATGTCTCACTTTTAACAATTTGAATGTTTTCTATGCTCTTTTATGAATGAGATATTAGTTTGGGAGATTTGCAGATTTCTTTGTTATTAATTCATATTTTACGCGGCGTCCCGACCTTTTTGGAAATGGGGTTGTGGAGTATGTCCAAGCAGCAATATTTGTTGTATGTCTGCACAATTTGTGGAAATCACCCACGATTTCTGTAGTAACAACAGATTCTTTCTTTTTCTGGAGGATTTGGGGATTACTGGAGGATTTCTTTTTTAAACAAAACACACACACACACACTGTCTGTCCGCCCCCTCTTATGCTCTCCTTCCCCCTTCCACCTCTCACATAAGGATCCTATAAAGTTTCTGCGGTCCGGAGTGGACGCATGCGCGGTGGAGGCCCCGAGTAGCGTGTGTAGTAGTATTATTATTGTGAATGGGGGGGGGTGCCGTGGAATTGGGGGT
>VUQH01033121.1:0-11758 GCA_015106775.1 Etroplus canarensis | reverse complement strand
TTGTGGGGGGGGGGGGGGGGGGGGGGGGGGGGGGGGGGGGGGGGGGGGGGGGGGGGGGGGGGGGGGGGGGGGGGCGGTATTTTCGGTGTACAGTCACAAGAGCGACTCGGCGGAGCCAGGAAGTAGACTGTTGGTGCCTTCAAGGACTGTGTAAACTGTCGTAATTCTGGCCGTTGACAGCTGCGCTAACGACCTGCCAAAGTGTTACAAAATAACAAGAGCGCTGCGATTATATCAGAAACCGATGGAAGAACTGTCACAAGCGGCCGCTTGTGCTTTAATCTTTCAATGACGCAAAAAGTGTTACTGATTGTGGCTATTACTTTTTATTACTACTTATTTCATTTTAGCTCCAGGCATGATGCATTTATTTAACCACACAAAACAAAAAAATGTTGTGAAGTTTTTGCTGAATCATGCCAATACACGACTGAAAATTGTTAAAGTTTCCTGTGTGGCACGAAACATTAAGATTCATTACATTAATTAATTACGAGCTTATGCGCCTTTCTTTTGCGCTTTGTGCGCTATGTGTGCCCCTTTGGCGCGCGGGTATTCGGCGGGCCCACTGAGAAGCAGCACGTGAAAGTTGCAGGTAGACTTGAGGCGCAGACATAGAGCGCTCATTTGTTGCCACTTGCTTTTGAGATCAGACGCTCGTCGAGAGAGAAAGAGGGAGGTAGAGAGGCAGTCAGAAAGAAAGAGAGAGAGAGAGAGAGAGAGAGAGAGTGAGCCGCACGGCCAAACTGAGCTTTATCTACAGCCGTGGGTCACTTAATAAGAGCCATTTGGAACCAGAGGCGACCTGGAGCGCACAGGAGCCGCAGATCATCAGTTATATGAGCCGCAGTCACAATCACACGGGCCAGCAGCTCAGAGCACATTGCTCCACACAGGGAAGAAAAAAAAAAACACACACACACAGAGAGAGAGAGAGAGAAAGACACGGAAGAGAAGTGAGTGAAAGAGAGGCTGAGTGAGGGACGGACGGCTCCAAGCAGTATAACTTCCACTCTGCGCTGCGGGACAGTGAATAAAAGAGGCTCAAACGTGAAAAGCAAGCGGCCGCGAAGCGCTGGTGAAGATGCCGCGGGTAGTCCCGGACCAGAGGAGCAAGTTTGAGAATGAGGAGTTTTTCCGCAAGTTGAGCAGGGAGTGTGAGGTGAGTGCTGCGCGTTTACACACTCTGCTAGACGGCGGAAATAAAGGCTGAAAGAGGGCTCGTTAGAGGAGAGGAGCACGCCGGCGGGTGAAGAGTCTAACGCTTCGTTTCAGTTTACTTTATCCATCTGATGACTTGAGGAGTTGAGTAAAATGAAGTGTGGCGGCCCGCAGAGATGCTTGACAATAAGTTGCTCAGCCTGGGGGAAATATTTCCTTTTCACTCTGATTCTTCTTTGATGTTTTCCTTTTAGTTGTATGTCTTTATTAAAGTTTTTTTGTTTTGTTTCCAACTCCTGTTTGAACAGATTTTGTGGGGGGGTTTTGTGCTGAAAAGAAGAGTTGTGTATTTTGCCTGAAATCAAAATTCCTGTGGTTGATCTTCAAAAATGCAGCTTAATGAGCATCAAACAGTCCCATTCAGAGTGTAGGGGCCAAATCAAACTCAGACTATAATAATGTATTCATGGATATATATTTGTGTTTTTCTTTTTCTCTGTAGATTAAATACACTGGTTTCAGAGATCGGCCCCATGAGGAGAGACAAGCTCGCTTCCAGAACGCCTGCAGGGATGGACGGTCAGAAGTGGTGAGTTCAGAACAACAACCAAAAAACCATCTTCTGTTATTCTGTGGAAATAAAAAGATGGGGACTTCAGTCATATTTGCTGACGATTTGGCACAAAGCGCAAAAGAAGTGCAATCTGCAAAAGTGAGGACGTAAAAGCTTTCATTTTCTCTAGCATTCACACTGATGTGGTGATGATGGAGGATGGATGGAAAATGTGGCTTATCTGGTCTGTTATGAATGAAACAGTTTAAATAAATTTAAAAAAAAAACACTTAAAATACTAATTTAAGAAACTTTGAAACCCTCTTCTGCTGTGTTAATCTCTCGGTTGAGAAGGTTGTGCATGTGCAGATGTTTTGATGCATCCCAGCTCCAGGAAGTAGACCTGTTATCAGACATGTAGACCAACCAGACTTCACTTCACTCACAGGTTTTCTTCCCCCTTGCAGCTGCAGTCATCACTGTCTCACACATGTTATCACACAGGCACTTCATGGTTACAACGACCACTGCGAGGCGGGTGTAATTTGGGGCTTGAAACATGTCACTTATAGTAAGCGTCACCTGGTGTGTCTAATGTTGGTATACACAGGAACCAGACAACAGCAACATAATAATAATGCAAAGCCCTACTTTTTTAATGTCAGAATAATTTATTGATTCATCAGAATCAGAATCGTTTAATAATACCAATTGAGGACGATAACTGCCAGATGAATAATTCATTATTCTGTGTTGGTTCTGTGCCGTGCTCTGTAGTTGGCTGTGGTAATGCGTCCGACTGATTTGTACAAAGAGGATTTTCTTTTCTTTTATTTTCACCTATGGAGGAGAAGGGGGGGTGGGTAGTTTTTGCAGGAGGAGGTCGTTTGTGACAACAGTGTCACAGTTAAAGAGGGTCGCTGTGTGCCGAGTCTGTCATTCATCCATTTCCCAGCTTCATTCCACTCTTCAAATGTATCCAGTCAAACGTCCAGTTTGGAAACGGACTCCTCCCAAAAGCAAATGGAGCAATGAGACTGGGCTTACTCATACTGAACTCTTTTGTCTAATGAAAAGACCTCAGTATCACAGTAAAACTTGACCACTCTTAAGAAAAAATACTCAGAATGCAGGTCTCTGTTAGAGATGAGTTTACCATTTCACTCTTAAAGCACTGCATTTATGCAATGTAAGCAGCATTTTAATATTGCTGTTGCTTGTAAAGGCTTTCAAAAACCTAATCTACAAATTAACTATGATTATGAGATTGATTTTTTTGAAATATACAGTACAATATATTCCTCTAAAATGTGGTGTGTAGAAGTTTAAGGTAGCACAGTACCATAATCTGACATTAATACAAAATAGAATTGTAATAGAAATTCACACATCTGCATATTTTACTGTCTCCACTTCTGTAGAAATGTGAACAAAGTTTCTTCCTTACGGTAAGTGCAGGGAAACCCATGTGACCCTTTTTTGTTTTCTTTCAAAAACACAGGGCGCAGCCTTCATGATAAGCAGTTTATAACATTAAAGCAAGTCCAGACACATTGATATTCTAATTATGTAATTAGCGTACACTCACAGGGGGAAGTCTGTTTAAAACTTTCTAAATCATGCCTTTAGTAAAAGGTGAGGTCAGGCAAAAAAGCCTTCAGGCCACTGGCACTAACACAAACTTCACAAACACAGAGCAGCTTCTGCTGTCTTAGTCATCCTCGTGGTATTTTTCACAAACATGCTGTCATCATCGCGGGACGGGGCAGCGGGGGTGAGGTTGAAGGGTGCAGGGCATCTAGTTTTACCATCTTTTAGTGGGGACGTGTTGCGTCTGTCTGTCTGTCCTCACTGTATTTATAAGCCTCTTCTGCCGGGAGAATTGATGGCCACGGTTTTAATGGTTTGACGGCAGCTCTGACATCATGCTGCTGATTTATCTATCAGCCAGACGCCGCTAAAGACCTCCTGCTATTTTAATGGTCAGCGTGAACAACTATTAGACACAATGCGACTCAAATGTGCCTGTCAAGGATAGCCTTTTATGGATGACACGGGAAAGCAAACTCTGAAGTGTGGCTGATTTATTAGTAGTTATGGAATTTTTGAAGTCCTTCTCCACTTGGAGATGAGTCTTGTTCGTGGTTAATTCATTTTAAAGTTTGACCTCCACTGTACAAATCTAAATTTAAGATGGGTGAGCAGTGACATCAACGCTTGTCTAAGGGCCAGTCATGGTTCAGAATGCAACCTACATGAGCTTTAGCTTCCAGCAAAAAGAACAGACTTTCCAGAGAAGAAGCCTTTGAGAGATGACTTGCATGTCTGGCACAGTCAATTTATTATTACCTTTAAAAAATGAAAACTTTTTGATAGAAAAATGTACACCAGGCATATATTTTCTATGCCATAACCATGTCTGGAATAGTCTTTGATGTTTATCTTTTTTTTCGGGGAAAAATTCGATGTCTTTATATACATCATTTAAACAACTTTTACAGCATACAGTATGTACAAAAATGTAGATGTATTTTATTACAAAAAAAATCCCACTTCCGTGCATTACTATTATGATATACGCATACATATCATGTACATTTTAAACTGGACAGCTGCATATTTAGCGGAATTTCACACACACATGCACAGATGTGTGTCTTGAATTGCAGGGCGTCTCTAAAATGTTCAGGATTGATCTGATAAATGGGACAATAATTCAAAGTAAATTATCTTCAGCTCAGCTCATTAGAGATGAGTCATTTTCTAAACTACTATTGATTTTCATTCCATGCTGCTCCCTCTTTCTGCCTCTTTCTCTCTCTCTGTCTCTCTCTGCCTTGTTCTTCTTGGTCCTCAAAGTCCCTCACCTCTTCATCTCACTTCCATTACCTCTTCCCCTCTTTGTCTGACTTTCTTTACAATCACCCTGCTGCATTTACGACCATTGCCCCGTTTCCCCTAATTTCTCTTTCCTCCTCTTGTGTGCCTTGTTTTTTTTTTTCTTTCTGCTCCTTTGTCTCAGTTTCCCTCCATCTCTCTCCTCTTTCTGCCTCCCCTTCCCTCTTTTTTCTCTCTAGCGGTAGTAGGCAGCAAATTAGTATCAGATGCTTGTAATCCAATACTTCAAATACAGCAGAAATGATGACTCGGGTGTTCTCTGAGCTTTCTGCTCCCTTTATTTCTCTCTCCTCCACTCCATGTTGCTCTGTCCTTCTTCTGTTTCATTCAGTTTTCTCTCACTCTCTGATGAGGGACAGATTTGAAAGGGTGCATAATTCATATGCTTCCAGTTTCAGTCGCATCACTAATGCCCTTAGTATTGATCTGCCTCAGCAAACACAACATGTCACGCGGACACACAAAGACAATAGACACACACGTGGATTCGCGTTTAAAAAACAGACATTTTCTAACCTAATTTTCTGCCTCTCTGTTATTCATTGCTTTCAGACTACAACAGAGAAATGCATTTTATTGATTTTCATTTCATTTGTACTTCCGTATGTTTGTGTGCAGGTACGTGTGCATATTCTGAGTGGAATGTATCCCATTAGAGCGAGAAGCAGTTTTACAGAAATCAAAAAATAAGAACAACTGCAGCATGATGCGATTATATGTGTGCAAGGAGAGCAGGCCAGTGTTTCAGTTTGAGCTTTTGTTCTAAGAGGAGAGCGGTTAGACCACGAAGAAGCACAGAAAGGCAAAGGGGGGTGGGTTAAGAAGGAGAGGAAAAAAGCAGCTTTGATACATCAAACAACAGCGTTTCTTAGACAAAACGACACATTTTATCTATAGAAGAACTACTTAAAGTCAGAGTCCTAATTTTAGTATTTACCCCCAAGCTTCTATTTGTAATGCAGGCTTTGTGTTATAAATTTGTAGTTTCAAGGCCCAAGCTTAGATATAACAGTAAGGTCATTTATGATTAATGTCAAGGTTCATCCAGAACACATTTTAAAGGCTAATCCCTTAACTGGAAACTAACTTTTTCCAGTGTGTTCACTGGTCAGTCACATTTTACCCCCTTTACACCCCTTTCGTGCTATTTTTGAATTCAGTAGAAGTCACTCAGCACCTGAAATGAATGTTATAGGAGAGCAGAAAAAACAACTATAACTGAGGTACACTGTATAAAAAAAATGCTCATACCTTAAAAACAGAATATTCCTGCAGCTGGTGCACCAAAAAATTCTGTAGAATAATGGAAATTAACTGACTCATAAAAATAAAGACATTTTCCATAATTAAAATACAGTTTTAGGATTAAATTTGCATGAGATCTTGTGTATTTTTTGTGTTTTTTTAAATGTTGGCTATACGATAAAACTATTAAATATTCTATATATTTATGGTCAAACACTGCTGTAATTTAAATAATCAGGGTAGTACTGTAAGTTGTGGGGTTTTATAATGTAATTTTATTCCAGTTGTCATAGTGTGAGAGGCAAGGTACACCCTGGATAGGTTGCCAGCAGTATACTGTAGAGCTAACAGAGAGACAAACAACACTTCACACCTAAGCCAGTTTAGTCACCAGTTTAACTAGTGAGCATGTCTTTGCATTGTGGGAGGAAGCTAGAGTACCCGCAGAACTCACGCAGGCAGAGGGAGAGCATGCAAACTCCACACAGAAGAGCCCCAGCCGGCCGGTGGATTCTAATTCAGGATCTTCTTGTATTGTGTTGACAGTGTTAACCAGTGCTCTACTGTGCTACCTGTGTAAAAATTCTTGTATATGTAAGAGATTTTAATGTTAAAAAATGTATGTCCATATATTAAATAATTTAATTTAGTAACAGAATTTGAGCAAAATTACTGACGTTAAGGGTTTTTGTTTATTTGCTTGCTTTTAAAATGACATGGAATAAAAGAATCATACTGAAAATATTAGAGGTGCCCTAAAATACAAACCAACCTCTCAGCCATTCATTCACGCTTTAACAGAAAAAGTAATCATGCAATCAGATTATAGACATCATACACTTCCAAATAACATTTATTTAAAATTTCTTCTAAAAGCTTCCATAATTAAATAACATGTTTGTTAATTAGCAAACACATCTACATAAAATTACAGAACCTATACTTTTTTACTGTGAATTTTCACTAATTGCATATAATTTTAGATACATATTTACAGTTTTAACCCTAGAACGTTAGTGTCTAGGGTTAAGCTTGAATTGTATCTATTACTTAGCATTACCTGACTTTATGTTCTATTTTTAGGTGGAAAAAATCTTTTTTCTTTTAAAAAATCAGAATTTCATAGTTATTCAGTTACAGGTTTTTCACATTATTAGACTTGTCAATTCACAGCTAAACTACATATTTTTTACAGTGTAACCAAGGAATTGGTTTCCTTGTAACATGTGCTTAACTTTTTAAAAGTATATTTTTTTAACCCAACCATTTTATTTTTTATTAAATTAAACTAAGTAGTTTTGTTGCCTACATAACCAAAAAACCAAACAGAAAAGGAGAAGTCAAACGTGAAAGTAAAATCAAGGTATAACTTTAGCAGTCCCTCAGCAAACATGGCAGAAACCCCATCGCCATCATCCAGGTCAAAACTGGTCGCAGTACAATAGCAAAAACTGAACTGTATACAGACAGATGTTGACGTTGTTTCCATGTCGAATAGAGGTCGGGCAAGACTGTCTCATGCAAAATAAGAAATGTAGCTCAGAATTTTACAGTTAAGCAATTAAATGCAAATTTTATTTTTTTAATCTTGTTAGTGCATAGTTGTGAACAGATGTCCACACGTTTTCTCCATTTACACAGACTACTCTGTTTTTTTGAAAAATAAACAACACTGAAAAGCAATTCACTGTAACGCACATCTGTTAGAATCATTGTGTCTCTGTCCCCAATATCAGCATCATAACCACAAGGATGCTCTAGTTAGAGTGCAAAATCACTTACATCAGTAAAATGAGAAATGGGCTTTGGAGTGGGAGGTCATGAGTTTGAATCACCTGCGGGGAGGAATTTCTTTTCTCCTGATCATTCTTTCTATCAACAATGTTTCTAATCAACAAAGTGAGAGTAGAAAATGAGTCTTGAACACAAACCTCCTCTTGCTCGAAAGTCTAACAATGACATCAAGGCAACATTTAACAACTGCCTCTGTCTGATGTAGAGGGAAGGCCTGCAACGTCGGTTCAACTTTCATTATGGACCTGTTTTTCAACAACAAATAGATGGCAGCAAAAAACTGCCAGGCAATGGTTATTCAACATCAAAATGCTTGCTGGGCACAGACAGAATTCTTCCTCTCTTTGGTTGGAGAGCGAGTGGTCAGACATCTAACTTGGACTTTTGACTAACTTTGTTGACTGTTCGTTGCTGGCAGGAAAATGGAATGCTAGTCTATAAACTGATGTTGTTGTTGTGTTAGTATGTGGCAACAGGGGACTATGACTGAGCATCAGTATGCGAAGTGTTGGGAGAAACTGTAGAAAAGTAATAGAAGTTGCCACCATGAAGTTCTGCCTAAAATATACTGTTATTTATCTCAGCAGTTGATGAATACTGAATAAATAGCTCAAATCTGAGTGAGTTTTGGTATTAAATGCATTGCGTGACTACGGACATTGTTTGGATAAAACTGCTGCTTTCCGTCCGTACACTTTTGTTATACACTCTGGCCACAATAATTTCAGAAACCAATGATAAATGTGTGAGTATATATCAAAATCTGTCTTCCCATAGTGGTTAAAAAAAGATTTAAAAAAATAAAAACCTTTGTGCAGCTTCGAGACTATCTTGTTTGGCCTCAACAACTGACTTCATCTTTTTTCCATTTCTCTGCAGGCCTTTGTAGCGACAGGTACCAACCTCTCTCTCCAGTTTTTCCCAGCCAACCTCCATGGAGATCAGAGGCAGGTTCCTACAAGGGAGTACGTCGACTTTGAAAGAGAGACGGGAAGGGTAGGATGAGCGAAAGATGCACACCCACCAACTCAAACACACGTTTCTCTCTCATTACCTGTTGCTTAGGTCAGCAGACAATGTTCTAACAGGAAAAAAGAGATATTGCTGATATTGTTTGCATCTTTAGTCATCCCCACAAATCCTGACAAAACCTCCTTAGATTTGAAAACATGTGTTTAGTCATGTGTGCTTGACTCATTTAACTTCACTGTCACATTTGACATTGTGAAACTTAAAAAAATGGAGAAACACACATCTCCGTCTGCCCCTTTGCTTTCAGTTCCTCTTTTTTTTCAAGAAATGAAAATAACACAAAGATCTGAAAAAAAGCTTCATGTGAATTTTTTGAGCCATAGGTCCTAACCATACATGCACATTAAGAAATATGAGTAGTATATGTCTATTACTTCAAGTTCAAGCCAACAACACCTGACAGAAAACAGATTGATTTGGGTGTCAGGGTGACAGCAACTTAAAGGGATCAATGAGTCGGTTACCAGCTTTGTGTTTGGCAAAGATAAGCCTTTAAACCAGTGTGTGCTGATTGTGATGGTCACTGCGCTGATCCTGTTCACAGAGGGGAAATCACTGCTGAGCTTCACATCACACAATAGCAAATTGATGAAAATCTTGTTTGCTAAGGAGGCCTCTTTTAGCATCAAAGAAGAAGTTAAACAAATTAAAGAGTTCAAAAGATGCTAGTTTGCTGCTGTCAAAGTGATAGCCACTGTTCAGTACACTGGTGCTGCTATGTTTATGTGTATGTTAATTGTGTCCCCTGGCGCCAAGCCTGGACTCTTCATATGTGAGTGTGTCAGAAGACCCTCCACGGACACTGGCCAGCTGAAATGAATGCCGGCTGGCGGCTCATTAAAAATGCATTCTGGGGAATCGATGGACCTCCATGCCCCAAGGCTGACGGGCTAATCTCACACTGTTAATTATTTAACACAAGTGCCCTGATGGTTGGGAACGTGTGCGCGTGTGTGTGTACTTGTGTTAATGGGTACTGGGCATTTTGCAGAGTCTGTGTGTGTTTATTAGTGTCAGGAAAAAGAATGCATGTGTATGGCTGAGACAGAGTTTGTTTGCGTGTGTGTGTAAGACAATATCTTCTTCCTTGTCCCTTTAACAGTGCTCACAGATGTATGAAGTTTTAATGAGGCCAGGACTCGTCAATGTAAAGCAGCTTAATAGTTGTTTTGTAGTACTGAAGCCGAGTCCTCTCTCTTCTCTTTCTCTCTCTCACAAAACTAAAAATTTTGATAAACACGCTGACAGTATGCTCTTTTAAGCAGAAAAACAAGCCATTCTGCTCACCATCCAGCTCAATGACATTCTGCTTTCATGCTCCTCCAACAAACAACGCAAATACAAGATTTCAGTCTTTCCTTGAATGTAATATTAATTTCCATAAAAATGAACGGGCGAGTGCAGAGTGTGGTTTCCTGAGTGCAGTGTGCTGTAGCGAAAACTACTCTTCAGAAGAAAGTGGACAAATTCTCTCGGTTGTTTCGGTGCAGGGCCTTTAATTGTGCACAACTTCTTCAGTGTTGCTCTACCAGGATCCCATGCACACAAACACACGCTCTCACCCTGTCTTCCGATCCCACTGGACCTCCCTGTAGAATAAGAATGTCAGGCCAAGGCAGAGATCTTGTGTACGCTCCAGCCTCTTCTCTTAATTACTGTCACAGCTAACCCCACACACCCACACACACACACACACAGATCTCTGATGCCTGGGGATAGTTATGCATCTTGCCATAGAAAACAGGTTTTTTTTATTGCTCGCAAAATAGCTCACTCAGACTAAAAAAGTGTCATTGCTACACAACGTAACTTTGGCTTTAACATTTTCCCTGCATGTTTTTTTTTTCTTTCACTTATCCTGTTCTTTTCTCTATTTGTTGATTTTCTGTTCAAATCTGCACAGCATCACCTTTATTGCTTTGTCAGCTGGGACTGGCTCTAGCCCCCTCCATCCCTAAAATGGATAAACGGTTAAGAAAATAGCTGAAAACTGTTGAAAATAGATCCACAGCGCAATTTCCTCTCCTTTATCAGTCCCTTCACCCCTTTGTCCACTCCCTGCATTTTTTTGCATACATCCTTGCCCCCACTGTGGGCTTCAAACCCCAGTCCTGTACTCCACTCTCTCATCCTCACTCCATCCACACTACCCCTCCATTTCTCCCCCTTTCCCGCCTTCATTTCCAAACACTGATGGTGCCAAACCAAAAGAGTGGCACAGCCAGGTTAAACTTGGCAACCGAATACTGTGTGTGTGTGTGTGTGTGTGTGTGTGTGTGTGTGTGTGTGTGTAAGAAAGAGAGAGAGGCAGGGAGTGTACAAGTACAGGCTCTCTGTTTTGCTGCAGGCTAATGGGAGCCAGCTGTGAAGGAGGTTAATTTTAGTGCTAGCTGCTAACTTGCTAGCAAGCTTTAACCGTGTCCTAAACATGAACTGTAGCAACAGCAGCTGGTTTACCGACAGCCTCATTCGAAACAGACTGCAACACTTTTCTTATTTTAGAGTTTTAGAGTATTTAAAACACTTTCAAAATCTCTCCAGTCAGTATACTTCAGGCTGGCTCTGCCATGACTTGTACTGGACGGGTCTGTTTGGGTTAGCCGTATGTCATTAAGTAGAAGGGAGGGTGACCTGATAACGCGTTGAGTGAAATTAAAACCATTTCTCCACAAATGTTGGTTACCTGCTTAACAATAAAACACTAAGACAAAACGGTAGATAACTCGGAGATAAACAATATGTACAAAAGTATTGGGCCACACCTCTTTGTCATTAAAGTCAGATGTTTTCATTTAGTGACATTGCTACACATGCCTCAGAGCTCACTGAATTCCAGCATGGTACTGCATAAGATGCCACTGTTGCAACAAGTCAGGTGATGAAATTGCTTCCTTTTTGGATATTCCATGATCAACTTCAAGGGGTATGGTTGCAAAGTGGAAGAATTCAGGACACACAGCAACTCAGCCATGAAGTGGCAGACCATGTAAAGTTACAGAGTGGGGTTGCTGAGTCCTAAAGCACATAGTGCATAAAAGTCACCAGCGCACTGCTGACTCAGTAACTGCAGCATTC
>VUQH01033120.1:0-13227 GCA_015106775.1 Etroplus canarensis | reverse complement strand
GAACAAAAACATAAATCTTGTACTCTTAAGAAAATACATGATGTTCCAAAACAAGGTCAATTATGGTAGCACAGAACAGGTTTCAGAGTTTCACAAGTTTCTACATTTTCTTCTTCTTGTTGTTCCAAAGGTCTTAAATTAAATAAACATTTTCTCTGTGTAACATGACAAGATTTCGACATCTTACACTTATCTTCTGCAGATAACTTACGAGGAAGCTGCACTTTGACGCAAGTGAAGCTGCCACTCTGAAATCTTTATAGTGATATAAATGTTTTGGTAAAATAGAACCTTCTAAGCATTAAATATATCACAAAACCACTATTTTTTATTAGTCATTCCTAATAGCATTAATTAAAATTATTCATTGTTCAAACTAAAGACAAAGCCAGTGCAAAGGTTAAAATAAAGCAAAGATGTGGCCACACAAGAATTTGAATTATGAGTCATTGTAATAGTCTGAGATGACCCCAAAGGATAAGATAATGAAGGGGCAAAAAACATAAGTTCCTCTTATGCTGCTAACATTATTTAGAGGTTGAGCTGTCAGAAACTCAGTACAGCCACACTCCAAAGACAATCATGGTTGTAAGTATGTTGTTAGCTTTCAACACACACTGTAAAAGTACTCCAGTGATCAAATTTGAACATCCAAAAAACACTGTTAATATCTAAAAACTGCAACATATAAATTAAAAAAGAAAAATGAATCACAAAAACAAGTTATAATCTGAATAGGAGGGAAACAAGAGGAAGGTTTGTGAAAAAGATAAGAGCAGTTTAGGAATGCTAGGTTATTTCTGACCTCTCAGCAATTACTGATCATTATAAAATTGGCCATGCCATTTCCTTCCCCAGGCCTCACTAAAATGTCTTCTTGTTTTTGTAACTGGCATATCTGTGCAAATTAGCCAATGCTCCTCTTTAATTATTTCAATCTTTTACTTCCTTTTATTTATGTCTTTTTAAAGTACAAACACAGTAATCCTTTGGCCTTGGTGCTGCATTGCATTAGAGCAAGGTATTAATATTGGCAAAGTGCTTGCACTGGTAATGCACGAGGTAGGCACGGTAAAGTATGAGGCATTACACCAGTTGTCATTTACTAAATTTAGAAAGCAAATTTATTTCTAAAGCAGAGTGGGAGGGAGTGAGTAGAGCTAAACTATAATCTGTTCATTTGTGAAGTTATTACATACTCTTTATTACTGCAATTATTTCCTCTGGATTGTTTAACCCTCCACAGGCCTTGAGAAATGAACATGAGTGGAGGAAAAAAGCCTGCATCTCTCCTGTCTTACAGAAGCCTTAACAATCTCAGATGTTTGAAACAAACTGAAAAAGAAGTAACAAAGAGAGAGAGATAGTGAGAGGCCAGCGCACCTAACGAGAGACAAGAATGAACAAGAGCATAAAACTGATGGAGAAGAAGAGATGAAAAAACTGATAAAACAAAGTATAAAGAGAAAGTCCATTTCAGTCAGGGATGCAATAAACATGGTGCCACAGTGCCACCTGTAGACAAAAGATTAGACCATCAGTGAGAAGCAGCCTCCTCCAAAGTTTTATTGTCATGGATTTACACGAGTATTCACCTTTACAGGCTTGTGAACAAAATCCTCCACGCCATTAGCACACAAGGCATATGACATATGGCAAAAATCAAATTAAATGAAAGCTATTTTCTCAGAGCTGTTGCCAGCCTGCAAAGAAAGCTGGTGCATTACATTTGTCTCTTTGTCTTGGTTTTATAATTTTGCTCCGAGTGTGACCATACTGGTAACTCGTGCATCTTGCACCTCACCATAATTGGGCATAGACTAAGACAACCAAAAATTAATCAGCCTATACAATTACATAAAGTATTAAACTGCTGGCAGCTTCCTCGTAAAGGGAAAACTTTGCATACATTTCCCTTCTAACCTATGCGTGGGTGCCAGTAACAGCCACACACTTTAACTTTAACACTCATACAACTGAATCCAGCACTGTGTTGCAGTTTTGTTGCAGCTCAAATATTTTGCAACTTCTACCCTCACTGTTAGTTGTAACATTAATTTTAAACCTATGCTGGGGGCTTAGCCATAGCAAGAAAGAAAACAAAACAGGTTTCAAGTAATGCATGTTCCAGAGTTTGTGTTTAGCTAGGCTAAATATATCCTACACTGCTCAAATGAAGATTAAATTGATAGTGATCTTTCCATCCAACTCGGGACTACAGAAAATAAGTAGATTTACTTAAGTTTTTGAGTATGGCTCTAAAGGTGTTTTTGTCATTAGGCAGAATCTGTGTAAACATGTAGACACTTCAGAGAACTCCACCCCAGAAACAAACTAAGCACATCAACCGATCAGCGTGCATCCTCCTGTTCCCTCCGTTCTAAGGCTGAGGTTTCCATGGCAACAACACGTATGTCACTGTGACGGCATGGTGAGAAACACACTAATAAAACAACACACAGCAAATGAAGGCTTGAACTTTTACACCTCTCTGAGGAAGGCTGTTATTTATCTAAGAAAGGGCAGTTTTCCAGGCAGGTAGAGTTATGGAGACATGACAGCATGTGATAGTACACAACTACAGATGTGTTAAACACATGTTTGTTCCTCTAATTTAACAATTCTAGTTTAGGTGCACATCCATTAATTGCGATATGATTCATTTGAATGATTACAAGCAGCAAAGGCACGTGAATACCTAAACAGCATTTTACTTTAAAGCTTTTGTGGGTTTTATGTGCCAGAAAACTTTAAAGCAAGGTTTAATTTAAAAAGTGCTTTGATCTTTTAACTCAACTGTGACCAAATGTTTCTATCTTATTTTTTGTGTAAACTCCCAAAAATCTTTTTACATACATTTTTAGTGTGTAAAGAGACACACACACACACACACACACACACACACACACACACACACACACAGAGGAGGGATAGAGATTTTGAATGGAGGCACCAGGTCTCAAAATCTCTTGGAATTTTATTTAAAAACACCAATTATGACATCTTTAAAATGAACTTTCAATTACTACAAACATCAAGTCAAAGCTGAGAATACCCCACCTGACATCCAAACTGCAGTTACAATCCAGCTTCTATGCAGATTTTCAGCTCCCCGATCCTCTCCTCTGGGAACTGTCAAACGACAATGCTTCAAAACCATTGGACTACAGAGGAGGGTTGAGAACTGATGGATTCATAATGAACTCCACCCTTTCTGGGAAGTTGCGGCTAGGCTACACTTCAAAATATCCTTTTCAATTCTCTTTCGTCAGCCTTTTCCTATCTTTCCCTCGCATGCTCAGAGGCTAATCTTTTAACTGACAGCAGATCTACCGTTGTGTGTTGGGGTAGATGGGTGATTGACAGGGTTTCAGCACTGAAAAGAGAAAAGAGAATGATGGAGGGATACAGACAGGGAGAAAGTGACTGGCAGCTAAGGCTGAGATCTTCTATGCATCCACTAGTATGTGTGTATATGTGTGGCAGTAGTAGTTATAGTAGGGTCTGACTTTGATGGGAGCAGAGTTGCAGGGGGAAATGGAGTTAATTTCACAATCGGCTGCTCTATGAGAGGAGAGGAAGTGAAAGACAAAGAGAGCGTGTGTGTTTTAAAGAACCATGCTCTGTTTAACAGCCTGTAATTACTCCACCACACACAAGTATAAAAGTGAAAATGATTCAGTTTCAGGAAAAAGAGAGGGTGGGAGGTCTTGGTGAGAACTGAGACTAAAAGGCACAGAGTAACATAAAAACAAGAGTCAAGAGAATTCAACAAAAGCATAAAAAGACTGGGGCAAGAAAAAAAATGCATTATGAGGAAGAAAATAAATCATGTACACCCATCCATCTGGGTATTAATTAGTCATAATAATGTTGAAATAGTGTGATGGCAAAATTTAAGGGTTGTTTTATGAAAGTTTAAAACGCCACATGCTATTCTGAAAATGCTCAGCTGAAAGCACTTTAGATGCACAGAATTTTGATTAAGCTGAAACATTTAATATCTGCTGAACTTGTGTTGCAATTATTTGACTCTAGCTGACTGCTGCTTTCCTGGTAGACACATGGCAAACAATTGTGGCAATCCACGGGTTGACGACCTTTACTATTAAGAGAGTTAAAATTTATGAAGCAGCAAGATATATTTTAGTCTTACAGTGAATGTGACACAGGCTACACTTACTATTTTACTTACTTACTACTTCATTAGGTATACCTGTTCAAAAGAAATAATCAGTCAATCACAGGGCAGCAACTCAGGGCATTTAGGCACATCGACATGGTCAAGACGGCAATTCAAATGGAGCATGAGAATTTGGAAAAAAGGTGGCATGGTTGTGCATGCCAGATGGTCTGGTCTCAGTATTTCATAAACTGCTGATCCACTGCGATTTTCCCGCACAACCATCTCTAGGGTTTACAGAGCATGGTCCAAAAAAGAGAAAATATCCATCAGCAGCAATTTTCTGGGACAAAAGGCCTTGCTGGTGTCAAAGGAGAATGGCCAGTCTTATTTGAGATAAAAGGAAGGCAACAGTAACTCAAATAACCACTCGTTACACCCAAGACATGCCAACAGGAATCCCACAACTAGTCAAAACCTTAAAGCAGATGGGCTACAGAACTAGAAAATTAGATTACAAATAACACAAGCGCACCAAAATCAGATAATAGAAGTTTGGAAAAACATCTTTGTACTGCAACTTTCGAATGGTAAGGTCTGAATTTGGCACTGGATTCACAAAGGACAAAAACAAGCAGCTTGCCTGACTCACGATCCATGACAATTCACAGGTTATTGTAATGTGTAAAGTTTAGAACGAAAGTAATACATTTTCTAGTCTTTGGCTGGCTTTATTGCACAAACTAATGAGAACTTAATCTACTGAGAAGAAGTACATCGCATGCCTTGCCATGGCATTAGCTCAACAGTCCTTCAGCCAGATGAGATCGGGAATAGAGAAGATAGGGAGAGGCATTTGCATGAAGTCCTCCAACAAGCTAATTGTAATAACACTGCCCTCGAGTGGCTGTAAAAAGATTTTTACCACTCTGGTGTGTAAAAACCTATGTAATTGCCCTTTAAATGATATCAGCCCAAAAATTGCTTCAATAATTCTCCTGATATCTGCTTAGCAATTACATAAATATTGTGGAGGGTATCCATTCAAAAGAATAATGCATCTATATACTCCTCTATAAGCAATGCAGCAGCACCACAGGTCCAGAACATATAACAACAGACTAAACATCACAGCTCGGTGAATGCAATTTCATCTGTCTCACACACACAGAGTTGTAGTGAAACATACTCCAGCTCAGTGGGAGGTACGAAAACAAGACAGATGATTTTAATGAGATGACATCATAGAGAGGGGGAGCTATAACACACAGAGACTTAGTACAACACTTCAGGAGGTAGGCAGAGGAGGGGAAAGGTGGAAGGGAGGCATACTGTGAAGAGAAGCAAGACAGGTGAGAAAGAAAGCAGACAAAGAAGCCTTCGAAACAAACAATAAGAATGCACACACACACGCACACACACAGAGAGGTAATACAGTATTTCTGAAAGGTGGGTTGGCACTGCTCCCCTCCTGTGGTGCCATGAATAGAAAACAAGGTGAAGGGAATGACAGTAAAAAAAAAAATACATACACACATATACAAACAAAAGAAAATGAAGGGGCAGAAAAGGTAAAAAGGAAAATACATTTTCGCTCTGAAAACAGGAACCTCCAGGGATATGGGACAAAAAGACAGCAGGCAAAGAAAATATAAATTCAAATCACTGCAACTATCCATCCTGTATAACAGGTTCTGTAAATGGTCTAAGCAAACTCCCATACGTCAAGGTATGATGAAACAAAAATCAATATCAATATGTTTCAACATTTTTCAAAATAGTAAAATATACTGGACTGGAAAATAAATCCAGTTTAATAGCAAGTAAGTGACAACAAGCAACACTCAAATTAAAGAATCTGTGTGCCCACCACTGACAAACTGTAGCATCTAACATTTATTAACATAAGACAAAATACAGCACGGCTTTTTGCTTTTGTCATGTGGTGCTGCAAACCAGTTAAGCTACAGTTTACATCTGTACATCTGGGTCCAGACCTTGTTTGCAGTTGATTTAATTGCGTTGAGTGATTTGCCGAGATTTTTTAAATGAAAACATAGCTACTTGAGTTAATAAAACTGTACAATGAGCGCAGTACTTCAAGCCATTTACTGGAACCGATGAAGAAGAATGCTACCTAGACATACTTCACATATTCTTATGGGGCGTCCTTCATAAACAGTGTGTACAAACATTTGACACACAAATCTCTGATTTATCACCATTTTCTGACCTGAATTTTTTATACGCTACGAACAAACTTAGGTCTTCCTGACCATGGGCACAGATGAAATGATGAAGGCCAGGCTGTCTTTGAAAATTTAAACATAATCTGTGGAATGACCTGAAGAGGGTTGTGTTTCTTTTCAGTTGAATGGTACAGGTTGTAGGTCACATTAAAAGTTTTGAAATGTTTTATGGTGGTCTCATCCCCCCCCAATCCAGAAAAACCTGGTATTTTAACAGCGTTGTGCAGACTTTCTATATCCACTGTATTCTTAAAGTCATTATATTATCAATCATTAAATATGACTTCATCCTTACATGATGTCATCATTTACAGTCTAATTTCTTGACACTTTCTCACAAGTGCTGGAGAATATGGATGTTTTTCAATAACTGCTGTCAGTTTCTAATGTTGGGCTGCCAGATCAGGTGCTTCTTGTCCTCTACTTATTTTCTACTTTTTTCTTAAGGCCTGTTCCTCTTTTTTTCTCCCACATCAGCTTCATTGTCAAACCTTTTCCTTTTTTTCCCTTTGAGCCACAGCAAGTGTCTCTGGTGAAACAATATTCAGTACCCTGTTATTACAGCCCGAGATTCACTTTTTTTTTAAACAATCATTACTCCTGTGGAAACACTTTAGAAAGCAGTGCCCTTTCTGTCTTCTTCTTCGGACAGTATTAATTCAATTTCATCAGTCTAACTAAGGCTTCTTTCTCTCTTACATCATCACCTGTGGCAATATGTTGATAGTATGCAGATTGCACCAGACTGTTGATTTAAAAATATTCTGACTCACTAACATACACACAATGGTAAAAACAAAACTAGCCAATGCACACATTTCAGAAATGTGATGATAATTTTGCAAGCACACTCAGGGTAAGTACAGTTTTACACACATATTAAATGACTGAGGCCCAAAATCACAGAACATTATGTTTGTTTTTACTCTGCTATGTTATAATCTTAAAACTCTGGCAAAACTAGTATCCTGATAGTTTTGACCTAATGACGTCAGATACAACTTGATACATTGGCCTGCAAAGAAAATTCTTCACATCAGCTAATCCTAATTAATGTCCAGACTCATAATACACTGTATGTAGTCTTCCTCCTTCTTTTGGCTGCTCCCGTTAGGGGTCGCCACCATCTCACCCTATCCCTTGCATCCTCTTCCCTCACACCAACCCTCTGCATGTCTTCCTTCACTACATCCATCAACCTTCTCTGTGGTCTTCCTCTTGTCCTCCTCCCTGGCAGCTCCATCTTCAACATCTTTTGTCTGATATATTCTCTATCCCTCCTCTGAACATGTCCAAACCATCTCAGCTTTGGTTCTCTGACTTTATCACCAAAATTCTCAACTTGCACGGTCCCTCTGATGTACTCATTTCTAATCCTGACCATTTTGGCCACATCTTCAACCTCCAGCTCTGCCTCCTGTCTTTTCCATTTCCAGAATGTACATCATGGCAGGCCTCACTACCGTCCTTTTCATTCTTACTGCTATCCTTCTGTCACAAAGCACCACCCCAGACACTTGTCTCCACCCACTCCACCCTGCCTGCACTTTTTTCTTCACCTCTCTCGTGCTCTGTCCATTTCTTTGGATGGCTGAGTCCAGGTACTTAAACTCATCCACCTTCACTACTTCTACTCCTTGCATCTTCACTATTCTGCCTGCCTCACTCTCATTTAAGCACATGTACTCTGTCTAATATACTGTATGTAGTGAAAACTTTAAAATTTCACAGTTGGCACCAAAGATTAGAGTCACATGATATTCAACCAAATTTCAAAAACAATCTCTTATTTTGTTTCCAAGTTGTATTTACATAACATTTTCATGTCACTATGAGTGTGAAATTTGACTTTATTGATACAAAATGCCATTTTATCAGTGGTATAATGAAGGGCCAAACACAGCACAGGGAATGCACACAGGGCAAAGCTTGCAATTTAAGTCATCTGTCTGTGAATAGAGAAAAATAAAGCTTCAAAAACAAAGAATTCCACTTACATATTCAGGTGAAAACTGCCTGCAAATGAATAAAGTTAACTGCACATGTGCAAATCACTCTAGTTCTGACACTGTTGTCACTTTAAATAATCAAGTCCAGTCGCAACTATATAATGTTCAATTCGGAACCAACTTGGTGACAAGTCTAAATGAAACTCTACTGTTTCAGCCTCTCTTTGGACAGCTAGTGGAGAAACAAGCTTGAACACACTTTCTGCACCCAGCTGAAAATCACTTATGAGGTAAAATATGCATCATTCTATAACACCACGATACAATCATAGGTGGTCAAGAAATTCTGTCATTCCACCACAAAAAAAACCTTCAGAAATTATATACATGTAAGCATGCATCAAATTTTCTTCTAAATCCTATATAGTTGAAGTGTTCTAGTAATCCTGCATTTTATAGTCATCTCATTTTTTTAATGTTCTGTTATAAAATAATTTTGAAATGTGATGATTTGACTGTAATGCATAGCTGCCAACACTCCCATTTTCCTGGAGTTCTACCATATTTTAAGCCCATTTCCCAGCAGCCCAAGAAACTCAGAACACAGAATTTGCGAGACCCTCAAAATTTATTTTGAATAATTGGAGTTACTAAAATAGCGATGTTCTGTGTGGTCCTCTAACAATGTCCAACACTGCCAGAGTGTCTGTGAAAGGCAGTCCACAGACACAGTCCATACACCAAATCCAGTTTCTACACATCTGTCAGTGTAACTGGCAACACACAACTCTAGGTGATCCCTGCCCAGACACACCAGTTTGCTCCTGAATGAATTAGCTGCTGTCTGAACTTTTGTTTGACAATTGTCCTTACTGCGAAGATACCATAATGACCAAGATTTTAAAAACTAGATTAAGTAACGGCAAGTCGAGTCACATACGCGTCTTCTCTGGTGTGTAACGAGGAGTTTTTGACTTGGTGTAGTCAAAAAGATATTAATCAAGTCGAGCTTCCAGAATCGATAACTCATAATAGAAACACAAATATTTCCAACCATCAAGTCACAACAATTTTCATTAAAGTTATCCAAGCTGGACAATTTGTTGAAAATGGTTACTTGCGGTCTACAGCTGGAGAGATGCACTGTGACAGGAGTGTGCAGGGACCGTCTACAAAGTATAACAACCACTACCCCCCCCAAAAAAAAACTAAAAAAGGTGAAAAAAGAAACCTCCTGGGTTTGCAAACCTAAATGTTGGCAGGTATGCTCTCATATAGCTGTCTTCCTCAGTCCCGCCTACAGAACCACCCAACTGGTTACACTTTGAGTGAAAGAATATCAGGACTTAGAACAGAGCAGCAGAATCACAATAGTTTCCCAGATACATTAAAATGCCCAAACAATGCAGTTTGTTGTAGTGACATACAGCTAAGGCCAACTGGCTTATAGTCAAGCCATCTGGAACAGCAGTAATTTCTAATGTGAACTTCTCAGTGACAGACATGGTCCTCTCCCTGAGAAACCCATCTTGTAAAAACTCAACAAGAATGCCAAGCCATTAACACATGAAAGGAAAATGGAGGGCAGTGGCTATAGTTACACAAAGAGCAAAAGAGTGCTGTTAAACCAGTAGTTACCCTGAAAGCGTAGTTGTAAAACCATAAGCTAATACTCTAAAATCTGTTTTAGTAGCCGATAAATATACTAGAACAGTTAAGGAAAAAACAAAATACATTTACTGCAGGACAAGAAGGGACAAACAGATAACAGAGCAGGATTGCGTAATCCTCTGCTGGAGTTGGAAAATTTTTGCTGTACTTTTAAAAAAAATCATTTTGACATAAATATTAATGTTTCTGGAAGGTTTACAAAAATAAAAATGCTTTGTAGCAGAACCAGTGGGGGATCATTACTGAATTATAATTAGTGATTTTGTTCCCTTACAACAACAAAAAAAGAGCCTAAGAAGACCTCTACACTATCTGTCTTCTTTTTGCAACAACCACTGTTGCTGCTCTCTGCTGGTTATAAGAAAGAATACACTTTTAAGGCACTTAAACAACTGGCTTCACTTTTCAGATCTGGAAGCTACGTCCATCTTTGATATGCAGTGTATGACTTCAAATGAACTTTAAATACTAGGTTTGATTCAAATAAAGGCCTAAAATTCAATTAACAAATAATGTCACATTCACATAAGACACTTTCAGAAACAAAAAAAGACTGACCAAGACTTGGGCTGTCCAAAGTGCAGGTAATTAATGCTGTAGAGGTCCATGTCTTCAGTGTGCCAAGCAAAGGTAGTCTTCCACATGCCAAAGTACAGGTATGGAGTATTGACGCCCTCAATGACAATGCCACACTCCTGCTCCACCATATCCAGCAGCGTGTTGAGATGACCAATGTTCCATTCTTCAACATCCTTGATGGCATAAAATGATTTATTTTAATGAAAAGCAAGTACAATGGAGACTACATATTACACACACACCAGGTCTTTAAGCTCCATCAACGACCACCAGATGGTGCTGCAGTCAAATTATTTACTTGCCAATTTGTGATCATTGATCTGGTTCAAATAATAACTCACTGACTGAGCACAATTTTAAAATTTACACCAATAGGAATACAAATCTTTGATTCTCAAAGTCCTACATTTTTAAAGAAGACTGCAACAATTAAGAATATTTTCTATAATAAATGTTAAAAATAAGTCCTTAAAATATTTACCAGAAATGCACAATTCTCAAATCAAAATTACAGGGTATATTGTGATTTTAATAATAATAACCTGAAAAATGACCATTTAAGGTCTACTTTCACTAAAAAAATTAAAATGTTGACCAGAACTGGTGTTTTCTTTCTTAAAAAAGAAATGAGCAATAAGCTTTACCAAAATATCTGACAATCTAATAAAGTCCTGGCATTATCCTGACAAAACACAATCCTCACCCACCTCATCATAGATGGAGCCGCTAACATCAGCACCATAAAGTGGTGACACAAAGGTTAGGTTCTTCCAGTACTTCCTCTCTAGGTCATCAAAGTCTTTGTGGCGCGGTGTGCAGTACCTGAAAACAGAACACGACCAATCTTATTGTAAGCAGTAAAGTATCCTTCAACTAAACCCTCAAGCACCAACCAAATGCAAAGAGTTTGTTCTCTATTGTTACATTTATATCTAATAAAGTCCAACCCATTTATGCCCACATTCTCCACTTGCGTTGTAGCTATGAACTTTAATAAGGCGAGATTTTTTCCAAACTTCATAGCTAATCCAGCTGGAAAAATACTATTAACAATTTCACCATTGTGATTTGTTACATTAATATTGTTTATTAATAACTGCAGGATTTATGTGCCCATCACTAAAGAAATTGCTTTTAAAAATTCAGATACTGTTTGCCCCCATTTACAGCCACTAGAGAGCAGAAAAGACTCTAAATTAGCCTATAGCAACATAGCAATAGAAAGCATTTCTTCCTACATGCCCCATTTCATGTTTAGTGGTTTTTAACACTGACAGTTCATTCATACACACACACACACACACACACACACAAACACACACTGACATCCACTTTTAATTTAAACAGAAAAAATGTTTGTTCTTGCTGGCAGAACAGTTTCAATCCAATCATAAATCCAAATAACATGGTTCCTGATTTAGGCTGAAAAATGATAAGATAATAGCTTTTACTGTCTTAGCCATTTATGTATTTATCAAAGTTCTCATTTTAAACCATGTTGTGTAAGAGGAATAACTACATCATCAAAACACTGAGACACAGTTGCTGGCAGTGTCTAAAAACATAAGTTTCTAACTTTTATATGGATTCATTTATGAATAAAGCCCCTGGGCTGAGAAACAACTTACTTCTTGCTGTTGGCCAGCTTGCGGTATTCACGGACAGTCATAGATTTCTTCTGAATGTTGTACTGAGTGAACAGACCTGACTGACCTGTCACTACTTGCGAGATAGGAGCTGGAATCACCATATCCTCAATGGTGTCATAGGACTTCCGTGGCTTCCAGCCCGCAGGGGGAATCACCTGGAGAAGGAAAGGGATGGTTAACAATTTCAGAGCCAGAAAATTCAAATTCTATTCAAACTCAAAGCTCATAAATAAAACCTCTGTAAACTCAGATGCAAAATATTTGCTGATATAAGCTTCTAATGTCTAAAGTCACATGACACTTCAGCTTCTAACAAGTAACTACTATGTTTTAATAGTTTTAAATAATAATTACTTTGGATAGAACCTGGGCTATGCAAAACAGGTAAGAATGGGACTGAAAATGTTAAAGAGACATTTTAGTCTGATGAAAATCTAGTGAGGAAAAGCCAGTAGTGAATATCTGAGTATATGTGTATGTGGGTGTATACTGACTTTACCTTTGCCAGGCCAGCACGGTGAGCTCCTTTACTCTCCATGTAGACAATGTATTTGGAAAAGTCCTTGAACTCCTCCATGGTGGGCCTGAAAGTCATGATCTTGCAACTGGGGTTCTGGGTGGCGGCTGGTGGCAGAGGCGCCGGCAGTGATCCTGGAGGCATCTCAAAACCTGGAACAAGTTGTGGGGCCACATTTGGGGATGTAGGTTGAGCTGAGTTGGGATGGGGAGCTGCAGTTTGTTCTGAGATTGCTGCTTTATCAAAGGTTCCAGCTATTGCTGGCTCCTGGGTGGTAATCTGATTTTGGGCTTCGATGGAGTTGAGAGTAGGAGAAGGGGCAGGGAGAGGGGAAGTGGATGAGGCTGGGATAGGGGCAGGTTGAAGACCCGACACATTTTCCATGGGCATGTCGGTAGCCATCTGCTCTCAGAAGGATTGCAGGTAAGCCTGAAGAGGAAACGAGAGGCAGTCAGGACATACACAGTCTGTTTCAAATGTATTCAAACTG
>VUQH01033118.1:18095-29757 GCA_015106775.1 Etroplus canarensis | reverse complement strand
TTCAGTTTTTCTTTTTTAATAAATTTGCAAAAATTTTTACATTTCTGGTTTTTTCTGTCAAGATGGGGTGCTGAGTGTACATTAATGAGAAATAAAATGAACTTTTTTGACTTTGGCAAATGGCTGCAATGACACAAAGCGTGAAAAATTTAAAGGGGTCTGAATACTTTCCGTACCCACTGTACAGTATGACATAATGTCAGTGTGTTGACATGTCTGCCACATAGCTATGAATGGCAAAGGTACAAAGAGCTGACGATACAGTATGATCATCACCATACAAGCATCACCTTACAAAGCAGCCTTGCTGTGATCACTAACTTTTCTTAATTTATTAGGAGAAGCGTTCATTTTACTTTTATACTTTCACTCTCTGCTAACCATTTTTGGAGCTATTACTGAGTTTTGGCCCTTGCGGTGTAATTTAGAGCTAAATCAATCCACCACTGACATGTTTTGACAAAATCTTCGTAAGGTTCATATGTTTTTCATTCTTTTTTTTTTTTTTTGTCTTGCATTAAGTTTTCAGCCAGAATAGGGACAGATCCAAACAGTTAGAGAATCATTTGGGATGAGGAATGAAAATGATGACAAAAATGGAACATAGTCTGTTATACGGGATGCAAGCCCACGCGGTATCAAAGACGCCTAATGAGGTCCCAAAAAAGACTTGCATATTACAATGTAAACTTCAACTCTTTAAGGTTCACCAATACGAGCACTACCAGCCTAAGTTATGTGGTAAACATGACTAAATCAGAGGCATGACGAAACAAGCTTTCTGGGACCAAAAGACAAAATGACCAATACACAGTATGACAGAGCCATGAAGGGACTAACAATTAGCCAAACAAACCCATGGTCAAGACTGAATCTGTTGCTATTCTCAAAGACAGTTAAGCTGTGCGCCATATACATTGATCTCTAATCATTTTTTAGGGACAACCAAATCTATTACAGCGTGGCTAATGGTTAGAATGGAGGGAACACCAGACTGCATAGTAGATTGCACGAGATGAAGATATTAAGTAAGCCTGTATATATCGCTAGTGCTGTGAAAAGGTACTGGACTCTGGACTTTCAAACTTCATTGACAGCATGCTAAAAGCAGTTTTTGATGCTGCTCTGGCCTCATCACTCCTACAGAGGTCAATTCCGTGCCTACTACTGACACTATACTAAATACAGTCACAACATTTTTGTCAGTAAAGGTAATAAAACATAGAAAACATCTTCAGCTGCTTACTTCTGCTTACTACTTGTTTCCCCAATGTTCAACACTGTGTTAATCTGTATCATCAATTTGTCGCAGTTTTTAAACTGGATGACACATGCACCTCCCAGTGTGGGAAACGCATGTGAATCAGGGACCTTTCACATGCAACGCAAATGTGTAAACCACTACACTACAGAGACACTGTAGATAGTATGGTTACATGGCTGCTTGATTGTTGTAATTCCTTGCTATCTGGCTGTTCTAAAAGCTCCCTTAAAAGCCTTCAGCTGATCCAAAATGCTGCAGCGAGAGTACTGACAGGGACTAGAAAGAGAGAGCATATTTCCCCTATACTAGCTTCTCTTCATTGCTCCCTTTTATATCCTGAATTGAATTTAACATCCTTCTACTCACTTGCAAAGTTTTGAACAGTCAGGCCCCATCCTACCTTAAAGACCTCATTGTACCATATTTTCCCAAAAGAGCACTTTGAAAAACTTTAGGAACCACAAGTGGGCCTGCACTCTGAGATCAAAGTAGAATGGGAGGCAGAGCTTTCAACTGTCAGGCCCCTCTCCTGTGGAACCAGCTCCCAGTTTCTATTTGGAAGGCAGACACCCTCTCTAGATTTAAGATGAGGCTTAAAACTTTCCTTTTTGATAAAGCTTATAGTTAGGGCTTAGTTATGCTGCAATAGGTTTAGGCTGCTGGGGGGCTTCTTATGATGTGCTGGTAATTTCTTCTCCACCCACCTCTTTTCACTCCACATGCATTTATTTGCTACTGCTGAATGTCATTGTCTTCTCTCTCCCATAATCTGTCTCTCTTTGCTCTCCTTTATCTCTTCTCTCTCCCCTCAAACCCGACCGGTCGAGGCAGATGGCTGCCTCTCCCTGAGCCTAGTTCTGCTGGAGGTTTCTTCTTGTTAAAAGGGAGTTTTTCCTTCCCACAGTTGCCGAGCGATTGCTCATAGGGGATCGTCTGATTGTTGGGGTTTTCTCTCTAATACTGTAGGGTCTTTACCTTACAGTGTGAAGTGCCTTGAGGCGACTTTTGTCGTGAATTGGCACTATATAATTAAAATTGAATTAAACTGAATACTGGTTTGCAGTAGAGGTATTGAAACAAACTAAGATTTAATTAAATAAAACTGTAATTCTTTGAATTGAGGAGCTTAATTTGACTTGCAATTTCAAGTTAAATCTGGCAACAAAATCAGGGTAGTTCAATATATATATGATTTTATTACCCACAGACAAAATTACCTCATATTTCATTTATAGTTAATTTTCAAATCTCAGTTTGAGTCATGAAAAATACACATTTTCACTCTATTGAATTTTTTTTCCCTTTATGCACATTTTACCAGCATTTATTTGTTTTTTGTTTGTTACAGAATAAAACATAACACTTGCTTTCATATTCACTGTAGAAATGTGCTTAATATATCACCCAGCTGGTTGATTTAGTGAAGCCACCCATTAAAGAACATATTAGTTAACCTTTTTGGTTTAATGTGGGTGTTTAAACTCCCAGGAGACAAAGAGCTGCTGCTTATTGCTTAATGGTTGTTAGTGCAGATTGTGGTGATTCTTTGTGTGTGCCTTTAAGTACAGTATGTTGTCTCTATTTATGCCTTTCTGGATCTCAGCCCATGTTTGTGTGAGAGCGCAAAAGCTTCAGTAATCTTCAATATCCATACCTAACAGGCTTAAAATGTAATGCTCTTAGCTACAAAATGACCAATACACAGTATGACAGAGTGAGGATTTGATCCCAACGAATAGGATTTTCTGTGAGGGGAATCTTCAACCTTTACTGTATTGCAGCAAAATAAATCGCTGAGTAATTTGATACACTCTTAAGCTTAGAGTGAGACTAACACCACAAAAAAAGCACTGGAGGCTTAAGGATGAAATTTACTGGATACATTCACACACATGTACCCACACAAACACACAGCCTCACACAAAATAACACAAATTCATAATCTAGCACACTAAACACACATTTTATTCATGATGTATGAGTGCAGTAAAAAGCCTAGGCTCCAACATAGTGATGGAGTGCTGTTACCATAGCAACAGCATCTAACACATCATTCACCAGTTGTAAATGCTTCTGCATAACACGCAAGTCACATTTACAGCTCCCTAGTGTAAATCCAGCTAAAGCTTCTCTTAATGTCTTTGCACAGCTTTATTAAATCCTACAGACAGTATAGATGATGAAAGTAGCTTCTGGTCTGAAAAGTGAAGGCAACACTTAAGTGCCTAAACCTACACTCTTTTTAATAGCCACCAGGCGGCAATACCTGTGGTTGGAAAAATGACTTCCAGTCCTACTGAAGTCACAGGAAAACAGCTCTCTGATTTTACCATAGCAAACACTTTCCCTATGAGTTTATGGCTTCAGTCACTCATTTCGAGTCATACTGAATAAAAACTTAAATCGATTTTGTTAATCTTGGTCATACTATGCTTCAATAAGGAGGATTATCTTAGGTATGCTTGTCAATCATAAGTAGCCAGTGAACATGCAATTTTACAGTCAGACCCACCCTTCTCTTGCCATATTCATGAAGATGGCAATGGCAAAAAAGTCATGGGCTGTCACAGTAGCTACATCCACCTTTTAGCCTGTTTATGATTGACTCAAATCAAACGGGTTCATTATCATCATAATTCTAATATTTTTTCAAAACAACTTGGCACCTGCAGTGTCTCCCTAGCCTTTCAAATATTTAGTATATTATAAAGTCCTTGAACTGAGGTTTGTTTCTGTTTCGTGTATTTCATGTATTTGGAAGGGTAACTAAAAACATAAAGGACAGCAAGAAAACAAGACACAGAGAAGTAAAAAAAAACAAACAAAACACCTCTTTTTTTTAAAGCCAGCCTTGATCTGAATTCTTGCCATCTGCTGACACAGCATGCACATGCCAGTATGGTTACTCTACTACAGTATGTGACCTATTGCACCAAAAATGAGCCATTTTCTGATGACATTACTTATGTGACATTTATTCACCAACCATTAATATTCTAAATGTCAAAAATAGAATGTTTGAACAATACTTACTGTTAAAAAAAACAGTTTACTGTGATATAACAATGCACATATCTGAATACTAATTCTAAACTGGAAAACCATTAAATTAGAGATAGACAAGCAAATGTCTACAACACAAAGTACTGCACATTTAACTCCAAACTTTAAGTTTTGAAATAAGAACAATGTCAGTAGGATACCTGCAAAGCCTGCTGTGACAGTAACCTAGCTTTACTCCTGATCTCATGAGTCATTTTACCAGTAGTGTGTTGTGTCTAACCTCTGTGGCCCGGCACTTCGTAGCTCTCTCTGAACGCAGCAGCATGGTTCCTCCTGAGTAAAACGGAATACAATTTTTGAGGTCTGTATAATAACGACTATTCCTCTTGATGAAGTACAGTTAGTGAGGATGGGACAGTGGGAGCTTTCTGAAAGAGTTTGCTAAAGGCTTGAACAAAGCAGGATAAAGCCACTGCCTCTTTCTCTCTAAACAACTCACACACAATGTTGCAGAGCAAAGGCTTATTGTATGGGACTCCAACCACCCACCCACCTACCCATCCACCACAACCAAATCCACCCACCCTCCTGGTCACATTGGCAGCATAGTTTGTCCAGCACGTCCCCTCCATCAGGAAAACTGAGCTCTAGCTTAATTGCAAACCAATTAATAGGATTACTTAAAACAAAACAAAACAAAAAATTGGATGAACAGGCATAACCAGGAACAGTGTATAGCCTTTTTATGGAGAATTGTATGTGGAAGCACATAAAAAAACAGCATGAAATGAGGCAGCTCATTCATGGTTCAACTATAATACTTCACACAAAGTCTATATACAAAAGAAATGCTAATTCATGCTTAAAATGTGGCTAAATTAATGGCAGTTACAGTGCATTGCAATTAAAACCATTATTATGCAAATAATCAAGAGCACCTGACTATAACATGTATGCTACTGAAGACTGAGATGTAGGACTGGAGTGTTTTTATATTCTGTATATATATGTATAGTAACCCAATGATTACAAGCTGACTCAGTGAAGAATTTTTGTACATCTACAAGGGGTGCTGATTGATTTTGGGATAAGTAACAACTAATGATGTTAAAGATACAAATGAAGTTCTCATATTAAAGCAGAGCTCTATTGTTGACAGTGTGTTTGTGTTTGTAAGCAGGGTGGTCAGAGAGGATGAGGGGAATGCATGCTGTCATCAGAATCAAAGAGTTCACAGAAAGAAAAAGCTGAATCAGGTCCAGTCATGTGCTTTCAAACTGACACCAGGACAGAGCCACACAGACAGCACAGGGACAGAACCAGAGGACGGAATACAACTAAATCCACCTGAGTTAAACTGGAGCTCATCTGAGAACTTATGTCTAAATAAAACTGCAAATATAGCAAAAAAGAATCCTCATCTACATCTGAACTTTGGCTCTGAACAGGCCTACAGGGTACAGAGAGAGAACAGAAGGGAGAAGCCAGAAAGCCCCAGGCTGAAACAGGGGGTATGTGGGTAGTGAATTTATTCAGCTTGATGATTATCAGAAACACTATTGTACTTTATGCCCCTGGCATCCTATTTTACAGCTGTCTATTCATAGAGGCTGACCTAGAATGATGAGTCTCCAGTTAGTGCAATGTACTATATGTTGTTTTTAAAGTGTGAACACTTGGGAAATGTAACGTCATCAAGACTACGCTGCAAATCTAGTTTCAGATAAGGGGGCTGGACTAATGGAGAGAAAGAAGTGGTAAATGGAAATTCATGATTTGGCAAGTACTTCAATTTTGGAATCATGGTTTAAGTAAATAAGTTCACACCCTTTACCTGATTAGCATTATAAATGTCAGATATCTCAGCAGTGGCTTGTTTCCTAATCTACCAGAGAAGCTTGATTTTAAAAAAAATGAATACTAAACACCTACTGTACCCATATTTTAGACTCATCAGTCAAAGTTGTATGTTAGCAATAAAGTGTTGAGAAGCTGGCTTATGAAATGCTGGCAGGTAAAACAAACAATTGACTGCTTTCCACTGGCAATGCTGATTCACAATTAAAAAAGCTTAGGAGTGTGAATGTGAGTGGTTGTCTCTGTCTCCTTGTATTGACCTTGTTATAGACTGCCGCCCTGTCCTGAGTCCTTTGGCAGTTTAGGTAGGCTCCGGTATATACATGCATGCATGCATACATACATACATACATAGATACATCCTTCACTTATCCAATTCAGGGTTACGGGGAGCCTAGCTCAGCTGTAATAGGGCAAGAGAAGGAGTATACCATGCACAGGTTGCTAGGCTCCAGTCTAACATTAAAATAAAGTTAAGATGTGTAAAGAACTGTGTTTTTGTGTAGTCAGTGCTATGCAGAGTTTTGTCAGTTCTGACTTTTACTACAGAAATAGTAACATTGTTGTCCATGATCTCAAATGTGGTGAAGATGGTTCACGACACAGGTGAGTACAAATATCAGTTACAGAATTATGTCATTATGTAGCAGCTTCGGTCCAAGCCGTGTCCGGAATGTATCAACAGTGCTCTGCCCTTTTCCCTTATTTAATCTTCTATGTACCAAACACTAAGTAGAGACAATCTGAACACAGTCTAAGCACCATATAGCGAATGATCGGCCAATCTGTGCACTCTCAAAAAAAAAAAGTGTAAAAATCATCCCATAATTTTTACCGAATTGTGTTAATTTTAACCCAGAGACTGTATTAAAAATAGTACATGTCCTTAACTAGACAAACTGGTGTGTTCAAAATAACACAATGTGTTATTGTTAAAATGTCTGTTTTGAGAGTATATAATGTGAACCATCACACAGTGTGAAGTCACAGGTTCTGGTTGCAAGAGGGATGACTAAAGCATTAACACACTGTACATCTTTAGTAAAATTCCAACAGTGCCTGCCACATTAATACTTCCATTATGTAAAAGTTGATTTTTTGTTGTGGGAGTGCACCTATATAAACATAAGATAGCTTCAGTCATTGTTTGGATGACAGCAAGTACCAAACCTTGACTATGTTCAGGTACATAATATGAAAAAGGTTTTAACGATGAATTCTTAGACACATAGACAGATATCTATTATTCTGAGCATTCATTCTACATTATTTTCCTTCTAGGTCTGTACAGATCTGGCTCTATTGTGCCTGATTTTCATCTGCACAGGTGTCTGTTCACACAAAGTACAACAAGTAGACATGATTCCATCGTATATACTTACTGTTGAGGTTATTGGGACTAGTGGACATCCAACTGGGAATTTGTTGGAGACTTTTCATACATTAGCCATGCAAATTTATCTAGATACTTTTTTACATGACAATACATAACAATGCAGAACTTGCAGTCACATAGGTTTTCACTGCATCACAAAACATAGAACTTTTTCCAGCACAAAAGTCATGAGGTACTTTGGACAACTGTGTTGATAAAACTTATTTAAATAACAACAACAGCATTTAATTAATGAATTCTACCAGTACCCATAAACAAAGACCCAAATACAGCTTACTGGGGTGTATTATATAAAGCCTGAGGTTATGGTTTCTACATGGCCTGGTTTCCGAGCATACTGAACTAAACAAAATCAATTCCTTTTTCAAATCTCACTCACTCACTCACTCACTCACTCACTCACTCACTCACTCACATACACACACACACACACACACACACACACACACACACACACACACACACACACACTCACACACACACACCAGTGTTATAATTTCCATGATGGGTGAGGATGTGGGGGTCTGGTTGGGTGATTGACGTATATTCACCATCAGAGGGTGAGCGTGAGGCTTTGTGTGCCTGTCAATTTTATGTGACTGTACAGATGCCACAACTACACACACCTCCTCCAACCATAAAAACAACTACTTAAATGTGGTGTTGCAGCAGTCTATATTCACAAGCAAGTGTAATCCCATCTTTATGCACCCTTACAAACATGGGAGATGAGAGAAGAGAGATTTTTTTGGTAACAAAGTATGACAGAGTACAATGCTGCAATTTCAAGACACATTCGTGTTGGAGCAGTAAAGCAGTGTATGAAGCGTAATGAGATATTTGTGATATCGAATACAACTGTCACCTTTAAAACCCAAAATGTAATAAAACAAATCACACTTGCAGTCTGTAGTTTTACTGATGGTTACTTAAACTACCTGAATTTGTATGCACATAGATGACAAAGTCACAAGATACAAAGAAAATAATGCCAAGCTCTGAATGATGAATTTGATTAATTACATTCATACCAAATCAAAAATTAACCTAATTGGAAGAGAAAAACACATTTGTGTGGAAGAGTTCATTGGTCGGGCTGTCCACATGCGCAGTACCTCAAGTCAGACTTTCCACGCGGAACTCTGTTCAAAGCAACCACCTGGTGAACCCTCAGTGACAGCGCTAAGATGCTCAGAGAAGGTTTGCATGATATATACTGTATTTGATGGTTACTTTGCTTTGAAATATTACCTTGTGTCCCAACTACTGTAATATTTTCAGCAGCGTTGTCTCTCCAAAAGAAATACACACAGTGAGGAAATCTCCATCATGGAACAGTAGCTGTATGAGACAAGCAATGTGACACAATCAGAGCATTATGACAGCACACAAAAAAGACCACAAGGCAAATTCTGTACTAGGGAGAAACACTGGCTGCTCCTAACACACATATTGTCATGTGCACAGCAATGCAGGAATGACTGTCACATAAACACACCCAAAATGTGTGTTTAGCTTACTCAGATCTGAAAGCAAAACACAGGGCTAGACACAAACATCCACATATCCACATATCAGGTGCATACCCACACATACCGAAACATACGCATACTGTTCCAAGCCCACTCAACCAGTGCAGAGAAAAACATTAGCATTCTGTCAAGGTTTCAGACAAGACTGCACCAGCTCCTCACACAGCCAACATGCAGCAGAGCATTACAACAAAATGAAAGCCAGTGCACAGACAGGTAGTCAGGGACTTCTTGGGGAGTGTTTTTGAATAACTGGAGACAGAAAGTTTAAAAAACTAAGAGACGGGGGGGGGAGATGTCTTTAAAACAGAATTAATGGCAAAATTAAATTAAAGAGATGATGAGAGCAATTAGGGTACCTTACTATTGAGCCTGGCCTTCCTGGCTTCTTTAGCTTTTCTTTCCTTTTTTTCAGCTGATTGCCTTTGTCTTCTGGCCAGAATGGATCCCATCTCACACACACGGACACACTCTCCAGCACACACAGTCCCGTAGGTCAGCTACAGTTCGAATGCCAAAACATCCTCCACATGGCCATTTCCAGCCCCCCTCCTCCTTGTTGTCTACTCTCTTCTTGTTCTCACTCCTTCTCCTTCACTACCTTTCGTCTTGTCTATAGCACGTGCAGACTCACATGGTCACTGATACAAACACTCACCCGAACCTGGATGCACACAAAAATTCCTGTGCATACAGACAGGCGCAGAGATGGTAAGGGGGTTATTTTGCAGGATGCTGGAGAGAATAGCGGGAGAGTGGGGAGAGAGAGAGAGAGAGAGAGAGAGAGAGAAAGCAAGAGAAGAGGGAGGGAACAGAGAGGGAGGAGAGAGTGCAAGATAGGGGGAGGGAAAGCCAAATGAGAGAGAGTGGGTGGCATGTAGAGTTGAGGGAAGGTATGGATATACAAAGTGAATTGAAATACAGAAAAAATGAAAAACATGGATGTAAAATTATGGTAGTAGCAGATGCAATTTTCGTTATTACGACAAGCTGCTAAACAAAGTATTAGATTACAGTAGGCAACTTATTTCAGCTGACTAAAGGTCTTGTTTTTTGTATCATAGCATTCCTAAAAATATATTTAAATTCACAAACTGTCTGTGTAATATATTTGCTCTACGCATACAGTAAATTTGTGTGCATGCATATACTGTATCGTACATGATTGCACATCAAAAGAATCTCATATCACAAAACACAAAACGCTTCGGCTGAGAACTCCCTACAACTGGGAAAATATTTTGAATCCCAAGTTCCGTGTCTGTATGTTTTTGGGGCATGTTTTGGAGCTTGAACAAGTGGAGAGTGTTCTTGTTCAAACCCTGATATGTCTCTACTTTCTTCAAAGCACTACATTTCTCTTCTTTTAGGGGATTATCCATGAGGGGTGCTTTGCATGTGAGGGTTTCCCAGTTGGAAATAGCCTTTCATTATGTGCCATGCAGATGTGTCCGTGCTTACACTAGTTTGTGGGTGTTTATGTGGAAATCCCACATCAAATTTCATTTTGGCTGGAGTTGCAAAAATACAGGCATGATAGGATAGTTGAGGCACTCTACCATCGCTTTGTGGGAACTGGCATCTCATAACAATATCACACCCACAATGAGCTACATTCTTTGTGTAGTTTTATTATAAATTGAAAATAATGCAGGAATTCTTCTTCATAAATACAATGAGCTGCTAACATAAATACAAAGCCACAGTGTAGGAGGAATAGAATTACTATAGATTATATTGCAGAGCCTTTCGTGAATTATGCTTCCCCACAATTGTACACTAACAGCAGTGTGGCATAATGGTTTAGCTTGTGAATCAGTGTGTATAAGACTGCAGTTTTACATCCAAAGGCTAAGCACATTTTATACTTTGATACTAGTGTGCAATTTAACAGTGCAAATGTAACAATAGCACATAAGAAATGCCCTTGCTCTGCAATGTGTTCTCTGGCATCCACAGCCACATTAACAAATAGTGCATTACTAAATGTTTTATAACACTGTCTTGCCTCAAGCTTCCACTAACCCCCACACTTCCCGTCGTCTTTAAAGCCACAATAAGGTCCAGTCTCTGGGGAGGGCAATCCATGACTGATAACTGTGCCATTGTGTGTTTTTCTATCCAGGTAGGCTTTTACTGCATTGGCAGTGTGTTTGGGATAATTGTTGTGCTGAAAAAGGAAGCTGTTGCCAATCATATACTTTTCAGATGACATTTTGGATGGTGGAACAAAATCTGATGGTACTTTAATGAGTTCATAATTCTGTCAATTTTGACAAGGTCTCCAACACTCCAACACTGGCTGAAATGCATCACGAAATCCTGACAGAGCCTCCATCATGTTTTACAGTTGACTGTAGACATTTACTTTTCTACCTCTCTCCTGACCTCCTCTCTACATATTGATGACAACTTGAAAGAAAATTTTCAAATTTGGATACTTGACTCTTTAAGACCTGTTGCCACTGATTTTAGTCCAATATTGTGTAATCTGTATACCTCAGACTCTTTTCCCTTTTTCAATTTCTTTAGAAAGGCTTCTTGGCAGCCAGCATGTCTCATGTCCAGTGTCAGGCTTTTTTTTTTTTTTTTTTTTTAAGAAAAGGATTT
>VUQH01033118.1:0-14672 GCA_015106775.1 Etroplus canarensis | reverse complement strand
ATAATATATACAAAAAAAAAAAAAATGTTTTTTATATATATATATATATATATATATATATATTTATATATATATATAAAACCACACTCATTTTCTCCAATAAAATATCTGTCATCAGTTACTTGTTGGTAAAACATACATAGCTTTTTCAGTGCATTCACACTTTCAGCTTTCTGCTTGGTAAAGTAGTGTTAAATGGAGATGCATATAACAAATTCTATCTTTACAGGTGATTTATTGTCTGAAATTACCACCTAAATTGTACCTGGGCAGAAGTTGATCCTTGTTGAGATTGTTTTTGAATACTCAATCATACTTTAAATCATCAGTGTAATGCAGACTAAGATTAAAGCAGCCCACCAGACTGGCTTGCCAATAGAAACTTACTTACTTATAGTTTTTTGCACAACCTCATCTCATTCACTATTTCACATTTTGTTTCTCTCTGACAGCTTTAACAGAATGGCACAGCACAGAACACTCACCAGTGGTGAATAAAATTTTATCTGTTTTATTCTATACATCAAAGAGGAGCAAAAATGGCCAGAAAAATGAAAAATGAACTGAAAGCATCTCCTCAATCTAAGCAAACATTTTCAATGACATTTATGTCCTACACAATCATATTTCTCTGTGCGTTGATGCTGTTCAACATGTGTAAGATCTAAATCTTAGCAATGAATTCTCCAAATCTAAGGATAAAGCCCAAAAGGCTATGATTTGGCCTCTATATTTTTCTCTTTTCTAATGTCAGAAATGCTGACAAGTCTCAAAAAATGAATTTAACTCTGATAAACAACAAGAAACCATATGTGACATATCAAAAAACACAAGTGATTTATTAAATATTTACAGTCAGACTAAAATATTGTTGTCCTCACACATAAAGTGGTATTATTCAGGTAGATGACACCAGCAACCAGTAACAGAATGTACATACCTTCTACTGCCCTATTAGTAACTTTTGAACAAAAAGAAAAACACAGCTTATTAAACAATAGTTTTGAACCACTCAGTCTCACTAGGCAGTTGGTTCAGTTCCTATGATTGTGAGGATTAGCAGTACAATCAAATTTTCTCACGGGATTACACAAAGCTCTCTATAATAAACCATTAAACCATTCTCACAAGCCTTAGTCTATTAATTTTATGAAGAGCATATCTAAGAAAATTAGCTACACATAAGGGGTAATAGTGGCTCAGTCCATCATCTTACTTTAGGGATTTTTTTCCATTCAGTTGTAATGTGATGCAGCATTTTACAATAACATCTGCAAAAACAGCACATCAAGTAATCAATTGTACCTGAAGTTTAGTTAAAACTGGCTTTTGAAAATAATAAGGGTGTAAACTGAGCAATAAATGCTTAAAACTGCAGTTTCAGAATTTCTACCCAGCAGTAGTTCTTCATTAGATCCCTCTGTATTGCACAAAAGTACACAAATGCAGTTTGGAGTTCTGGAGTTCTCGCCAGTGTAAATCCCCTGCCATCTGACGGGGTCTCATGCAAACGCATTTACTTCTTTCTGGAATCTGTTCCAGTCTGTGCTGCTTTGGCACACCTGCCATTCTGCACCTGTCCACCAGTTGTCCTCACTGACGTACTGCTTCAGGTTATTATATGATCCATCACCTTTGAACACACCTGTTCCCCACTGTTTAATCAGTAATATTAAAAGTGCCCAGCAAATATACAGGCTCTAACAGATTATCTAGGTTTCCCACAAGACAGAATTTATCCTGTTCGTTTTCTCTGTATTTGTATTTGTGACCACCTGCCTGGCTCTCACCAGTGTCTGCCAAGATTAATCTTTTGGTTCTGTTTGCCAGTTTGTACTGTATTTTTGTTGCTGTCTGTGAGCCTGCTGAACCACCAGGCTTAGTTTGCCAAACCTGCCTTGCCTTCTGCAGTCTGTTCATCCAGTCAGCAACACACCCATGCACATATTCCCTGATATAGTATGTAACAGAAAACTGCACTTCATTTTCTACACATTTGAGATTTGATTTAGCCTACACTTCACACATAATAATAATAATAATAATAATAATAATAATAATAATAATAATAATAATAATAATATTATTATTAATTGTTATTATTATATAAAACATTACCAAATCATGTCTTCCATACTATTATCTACTTGGGTACTAAATCATGTATTTTATAAAGAAATGACAATGGAAAATTCTGAGTATTTTCACAAAAGCACTTACAAAAGTTTGGAATAAGATTGACATGATACAAATATGTGACTCTGACCCAGTTTTTTCCTGCTTATATTATTATGCTTCAGCAGCACATAAAAGATCTAGTTTATGTTTCCGTGACATCTACCATGCTGCCTTGTGAAGAAGCACACATTGTCCTCATGTGAGCCTGTTAGTGGTCAACATGGCCTAAAGAGAGTACTTCAATTACACATGGATGAACCAACAAATACACAGAGCAGCACTCTTACTTTGGCTCTCTTTTCAACCATCTCATAAAAAATTACAGAATAAAACAACTGGAGCCTCCTACATGCAAATTTTTGGCTACTATTAACAAGTAAACAATTTCTAAAGCACTGTGTTGACTTAGTGCAATGCAACAACTTTGTCATTGCAACTGAGACTCAGTAAATCCAAACACAAATTATTTTGTTTTACCTTTAAAGATCCTTAGGTTATTTTAAGAATATCTTACACTGTGTCCAGTTTTTCGCACTGAATAAGATTTTATTTGCAATGGTAGAGGGGGTACCGCATAAAGTGGACAGACAGAGAGTTAGTCAGACAGACAGACAGACAGACAGTTTACATTCAGTAACTACAGTATGATAATGATTTTACATCCTCAGGCACTGCAACCACATTTCAACCCAAGACCACCACCCTGGTCACCATCAAAGCACCAAATAAGAAAACAAATGTGCTCATTGAAGTGGAGAGACTGCAACAATTCATTTCCAAGCATACCGGAACTGCTGTACATTCTTGCAGTGGCCGACTGTTCCACCATGCTATCCAAGACACGATGAACCAGTATTTTAAATACTGTATCCCATGTGTGTCAGTTGTTCAAAAGGTTGTACAGACAAAAAGATTTTAGAATGACTGAGTGCATGGCTGTTGGGACTTACCTTGGTGTGGAGCTTGGACAACTGCTTTTCATCCAGGTAGGTCTGAGTGTAGACACGTCTTTTATAGCGGAACTGAAACAAAAGAACAAATATTAGAGGCTAGACAGCATAGGTTTTGTGTTTTTGCTAAGCCAAAAAAGAGAGAAAAAAGTAAATCAAAGCTATTACAAATAAAACTGTGTTGCAGCATCAGCTCCTCAGCCCAGTCTGTGCAAAATAAATTATTTGCTATTAGCTTGTCCTATGAGATAGAAGGTGAGAAAGCAGAAATTGATATATTTTAACTATACTAATGACTTTCAGTGTCATTAGGACATGAAATATCGCCCTGTATATGGCAGTCATTTCTTTCCAGCACTCCTGCAAAACTTTGTTTCCTCATATTTGATCTTGCATGAAAACCCAACAACTATACCTTGAAGCTTGAGTATGAAATATGAATTGAAAAAAAAAAGTTTCCAGTACCAACTAAATACATGTGCACAAGCAGCACTGCATATAGGTTTGACAGAAAGAAAAAACAAGAAGCTTTTCTTTTATTAAAGGCAGAGTGCCTTCCCCACTTTTGTTGAAAATGTTCTCCACAGCTAGGAATGTTACTTCTTTAAGCCAAAGTGAAGAAAAGGCAAGCAAAACAGAAGCTAAAGTTGAACTCTGCTTGACAAATACTGAATTCATTTTATTAACCCTACCGATACAGGATATAAGAAAAAAAATTAAAGGGTAATAAACTAAATAAAGTCAATATCGGAGGGGAGCACACTGACCAAAAAATTGTCACTTGTGTGTACTTTGCAAAACCAATAAGAGCATTTTAAACAAAAACTACTTGAACTGAGCACAAAATGCAACTTGAGCAGGGGGCATAGTCAAAATATGATGCTGATATCTCACAGAGGTCCTCTTCAATTAAAGAGCAAATAAGCACAGGTGTATATAGAAAATACAACAAAAACAACATAAAACACATCTCACAACTCCTCACAACCCCCATGACAAAGTAATTAATCAAGAGACATGACAGTGTATAAAAGAGTGCCCCAAGAAGATTAGTGTTTGAGAAGTAGAGCTAGGAAAAGGTCATGCCCATAGTCAGCTATGATGTCTGGACCAATGCAATTTACTTAGAGCTTAAAAATGTAAAACAAAATACAACTTGGTAAAAAAGAAACTCTGATGTTGTAATAGAGTGCGCTAGTTACAGGGCTTGGCATTGTATGTGGTAGGTAAGGCTATAGAGTTTTCTCATAATGAAAACATGATGAACAAGGCAACAAAACTAGGATGTGAGATTTATTTTTAAGCACAGATTGGTGAAGCTCAGTGATTATCAAATGTTTTTGTCACAGGGAATAACAAGGCAAAACAAGTATTTCCACAGCACATCTTTCTTGAGATTACAGCTGTTTTATTCATTAAAAAGAAGAGTAAATCCAAAGCACCTCTGATGAACGTCTAAGGTACATGCCAAGGGGTGAAACAGTTCATTATCGTTTTTTTAAATAATGCAATATTGTTTGTGTATTCAAATAATCCGTTAAAGCTATGCATAATGAATGAATAAATGAAACATTTATGATCTACAGTAAACATCACACCGAAAATTAAAGCATTTGGGTGGTACCCCAATAGAACCACGCTGGAGTGATTTCAAGGCTACAGCACAGGTAGGCTGCAGATTCATGGAGACACCATTAAGGCAATATAACAATATGTACCTTGCTTATTTCATAAAGACAAATCCAAACTGCATACTGTACATATTACAAGAGCTAGACTCCATATTTAAAGAGTACAAATGCTTAACTTGCCTCTCTGCAGTCAAGACCCATCTTGCAAAACCTTTGGAGCATTATGAAACAAAAAACAGAGAATTTTGGGCCCTACTGCAGTATATTATGTAAAAATAGGAAAAGGGGTAAAAAGTACAGCAATTGGTGTTCTCAGTTTCCAATAATTTTAAAAGGTAGCTAAAAGAAGATGTAACACAGGGAATATACTGTACATTCCTGCTTATTTTTTTTTATACCTTCTATGAAATGTGCTGCTTTTTTAAATTTGGATATCAATTTGGATATATTGTCACTTTACTATTTTCAGTTAAATATAGGGGGTTTTTTGCAATCTGGTTTCATACTTTTGTTTATACTTTTTTGGGGGGAAATGGGGTTTGTAATATTCACCATCAGAATATTTTCAAACGGTGGTTTAGAATATTCAACATACCTGTCAGAGCTTACAAAAGACTTGCTGTTTCAATATCACAGTTATATAAAGGCCATAATACAGCTGTGCTACCTGATATTTCACTGCTTCAAAACAATTCTTTGAGGTTTCTGACTCTGTGCCATGTAACTGTGGTCAGCAGCAATATCCCAGTTTGTCTAAAGCCATATCATGCATTAGGTCTACTGCAAACTGGTTGTTTTGTAGACAGGTTTCACTGAACACTGACAGCCTGTAATAACTTTAGAACTCTGTAACTTTTACTGCCTTGGACTGACAATGTATTTCAGGTCTCTGTGCCTGTGTATGTAAGTGTGTGAATGTCTACTTCTTCAGCGATGTGTGGCATTCACCGACAGAGTAAATCCATGACAGAGCAGAGGATTTTGAGCTGCTAATCCAAACCTGTCAATCTTCTCTGCACCCCACAAGCCTAAGGGAATAACTGCAGGTCAATACAGAGTGGTCTGTCGAAGTAGTAGCAGACACTTGTGCATGCACATTAAATACACAAACTGATCAGTCCACTCCTATTGAGCTAACTTGTAAGCTTTAGGATGTACAACCACAGATCCAGATAAAATTAGGAACAGTACAGTTAGGCTAGAAAAAATGTTGCCAACAAATGGACAAACTGCTCTGAAAATATACAAACAAGCATGCGTCATCTTGGCTCCTAAACAGTATAAGGTATTTTAAATGGTGTAAGGAATAAGGATACACGTAACTGGTAAAGTAGCAGTCTTGAAGAAGCAGGAGTTAAAACTGAGCATTTTAAAGAGCGGGGGTAGAAAGAGGTGCTACTGCAGCATGAAAAAAACAATAAAATGTGTAAACCTTTTCTCCACATTCATTTTTTCATCCTTAAGCTTGATTTACAGTCAAGAATCTAACACAGTAGCAGCTAATTTCAAAGTGAAATGCTCGAAAAAAAAAATCTTAATATCTGAGGGAAGGATTTCCTCTTCAATAGATCTTTATTATTCTCCCTTGACACATCACAAAATTATTGAAAACAAAGACAACCAGTCAAAAAAAAAAACCCATCGACAGTAAGACAGTCTGCAGTTCTCAGATCAAAAAGCATGATGGACAAGCATTGCAATTATCTTTGAGAGATGACAGCTGCTGTAGACAACACACTGTCACTGACTACAGAAAATATTGCCACTGGGTTTGACTGAGACATCAGAAAAAAATATACATTGTACTCAAATTAATTCACAAACATCCATCCAAGTGCTTCGTGAGCCTGCATGTTCTTGTGAAGCATAAACACACATACAGACAAGTGATGTCATGACTCTTCAACAACAATCATTTCTAAGGTGATCGACAAATAACAGGAACCATGTTTTTAGTCAGCAATATGTGAATAAAATGATCAAAGAAATCATTGCATTGGCCTGTAAATGTCACTTTGAAATAATCACATTGAATACTTTGAATCTGTTCAGTCACCTGCTCTCTCAACAAGGCTGCCATAGAAACACGGACCCCTCCCCAAAAGCCACAGGTGCAAGATGCTCTACTCATTACTAGGTTCATGGCAATATGGCTAAAAACTCATTTATCAACATGCTTCAGAGAATTAGTGATATACAGTATGATAGGATGGAAACTTTTAAAAAATATAACCCCAAAACCAGAGTTCTGTACTTAATGTGCAGTATGTGAACAGATGTAAACTGTGCACAGTCGTGGTGACAGTGTTGAGCTGTGTCAGTCCCTATCATGGAAAGCAAGCACCTCTTTCTGTTGTGTATGTGTGAGAAGTAAGGTTACAACCACAAAGATGCAACTACTGCAAAGTGAATGCAGGCTAGAATGCTTTGATTGCTCTAATTAGCCATGAAGTTTCTTGACAAGCCCAAGTTTCAGTATAACAGTTATCCAGATGTTGTGTACAGTGTTCACTTCTCCAGAAGGAATTAAACAGGCAGTTGATGCAACATTATGATTGACTCTTTGACAGTTATAGTATGAGCCAGATAAGTGTTAGGGGAATGGAAAGGTAGCATGGCAAACTGCATAGCTAATGCTAAGCATATTTAATTTCATAAAACATATTTCTTATATCTCCAACAAAAAAAGTACAGAATATCTATATGTGTCATACTCCAACAGCCGTACTTACATACTACTGCCACAGCAGCATGTATTAATATTACAAACATCTAAAGCAGAATCACTGAAACACTATGGAAATAAGGAAACCAAGCAATTTTCTTCTGCAATTTTCAACAGGATATGGACTGAGCTGTTTCATTGTTGTAAAACCTTGATTCTTTTCTTTTTTAGCCATTCTGTTGTATATTTTCTGATGTGCTTGGGATCATCGTCCTGTTGCATGACCTGGTTTTGGCCATGTGTTGGCTGCCAGACAGATGGCCTCACATTTGACATTTGTTAATTGTTAATGACTCAATGACTGCAAAGTGCCAAGGTCCTGTAGCTGCAAAACATGCCCAATTCATCACCCCTCCACCACTGTGCCTGAAAGTTGTTGTGAGGTGTTTTTGCTGATATGCTGTGTTTGGTTTTTGCCAAATGTTGCTCTCTGTAAAGGACATTGTTCCAGAAGCCTTTTGGCTTGTTCAAATGCAACTTTGCAAACCTAAGCCATGCTGCCATGTTCTTTTTAAAGCAAAAAAGCTTTCTCCTGGCAACCCATCCAAACAGTCTTTTACAAATTGAACTGTCACAAACTTAAACATTTCACATGATAACTGAGACCCGAAGAAAGAGATTATAAATGGTTTGATGACATTTATGACTTCTTGCTCTCTTCCTGTCATACATGAATTTAAGGCTCATACAAATAAACACGATCCACACTTACCTCAAGGTAAGGTACAGGAGCAATAGATGGGAAGGGGTATTCCCTTAGTCGTCTCTCCTCATCCAGAAACTTGCCAGCCTTGCCATTGTATGCTGGTTGGAATAGGCCATAGTTGAGTACATCCTTCAGGCTCTGGTTGAGAGTACACAGGATTCGCTGCTTGGACAGCCAGATTGGAGCATCCACATTGAATTTTAAACATTTCTGCAGAGATGAGAGTAAAAATGGGAAAAAAGTTAATCATGTCATTTTTCAATATATTACACACTGCACATAAGTTAAATTAGGAGATTAACAAGCCATACTTTACTCATTTGTATAATTAAAATATTTTAACTACAATATAATATTAAATATAAGGACCTGTTTCATCATAGAACCACATATTAGACTTTCATGCCTGGGGTAAAAGCTAAGGACGTATAATAATAAAAATACACGGGTATAGTAGTAGTTTAGAATGATCCATTTCTTTTCTCAAAAGGTCATGGCAACAGTCAGTGGTCAGTGATGTCATGCCTAAGGTGGATACAAGGTCTTTTACTATAACAAGCATTTCACATAGGTATGCTGACTTTTCAAAGTTATTACTGTTCAAAAAAGGTCATCCCAGGAGCTTGTGGTAGTTACAATACTTAAATAAACAAAAATATAAGCAAAATTTCCTACACAAAGCTGACATCCATTTTTTAGCAAGATAATATTGTGTCAGCATGTGAATATGTACTATTTATTGTTCTCAGAAATTGAAGCAAAGCGATATGTAGCTGCTACACCAATAGCAGCAGTGGTTCTGCCTTCAGTTATAAAAGCAAGAGTTCAAAGGTGACTGATGCCTGCGGGAAACAAGTGGAGAATAGAATCCACTCTGTTGACTTATGTGCTCTGATAAACAACTCTATATAATATGCAGTACATGGACTAAACTCTGCCTCTGAGGTATAAGTTCAGTGATGCTTCTCTTTTCTATAAATAACTAATAGGAAAGATAACAAGATAAAGGTTTGTTCGGTGTTAACTAAACCTCATATACTGTATATACCATATTAACAGTTCAATTTCTATGCTGTGCTGCCAGTTTCTCCACTGTGTAAAGGGCTATGAATAATGTGGCTAGCCAGAGCACTTCCCACTTGTTACCACATAGCGGAGCATAAGCTACAGACGGTGCCTATAGAGAGCAATGAGAGTAAAAACCCATAAGTGATAAATCAATCATTGCTGCCTGCAATATCAACCCAGAACCTCAACTCTATCCCATTCAGCATCACTGTGTTTCTGATCCACCCACAAATGTTAACAAATCACATCTTCTAACAGCAGCACAAATTACTGTATGACCACACGCAATTTCCAACATGAAGCTGCACATTAGTTCATCATTTAAGAATTCTGAGCCTGGTAAAGAAATAAAGCATTACAGTAGCTGTAGGAACAAAGACATAAGGTTAAGTCAAATTCTCACAACCACACATAGAGATATAGGATTCAGGCTTTTGAAATATTCATGAAAGGAAAAAAAAACAGTGTATACTAAGTTCTTTAAGTTTTGCTCCAAGTTTAAACTAAATCAAAATCACACCTAAAACTAAGGGAGACATACTGTTTTGGTAAAGAGGTGATGAAAAGCTTTGATGGTATTATATTATTCTTCTGTCTTATCCTGCTACATGATGTGCTCTGAATTCAGCTCAAGCAGCAGTAGTGCAGAGAATGCGCCTGAATCAGAATTTTCATTGCTATCGACCATTTAAGAGTTATAAGAGTTGTCTTTTTTCTCCCCCTGTGGCACCAAGGCTTTTTCCCTTTAAGAAGCAACTGAAGAAAACATATTTGCTATTGATGGTGCTACTGATATACATTTGGACAGTAACCCCCAATTACCTCTCTTGACATCCGTATAGAGATAGTCTCAAAAGGATCAGATGAGAAAAATATAGCTTTAGATCACTTTGATATGATTAATCCAACTGATTTAAAAAAGATGATAGAAAATTTCCTCCTTCATACACATAGCAGGTGATCTTATCAAGAAATTTTGGAGCCAGCAATTTATGATATCATCTAAACAATTACTGAGAGGTTGAAAAAGCACAAATAGGTTTGCAAGTTTCCTCACAAAGAGCTCTTAATAAAAGTCTGGGAATGTGAGGCCATTGTATTCAGCCATTGTTAAAAATTAATCTCTCCACAGCTATTAAACAAACTGTGTTTTTCGGTGAACATTAAGAAAAGCCTTAATCTTTTATTCAGTTGATAGGTTTCTATCCGAGTTCTGGTTGCAGTGCAAACCAAATGGATTACACAAAAGTAAACTCTTCACTGTTACTCTCTGTAAATTATGTTTTTTTTATAGAAGATAACAAAGCCTGTGGTTACAGACATTTCTTCATTAAATCTCTCTAAGTCATACTGACATCAATCCACAGCTAAACAGGGTTTTACAAAGGAAGAGCCCCACTTTCTAGAGTCACTTGGAGCCTGATAATAGGCTTGCTTTTCAAATAGACCTTTGTACCTGTTTACTAGTTGTTTTAAGCCTTTCTTCTTCCAAAACATGCTGTTAGAATTTTATTATCATTGTCTGTTTTTCTAATCTCTTTGACACTGATTTAATTCAAAAGCTCACTGCTTTTCCTTTTGAAAACCATTTAAGGTAAGGTTTACACAAATGGCAGTAATTATTTCCTGTTTTATAATCAAGAAACCATCACCCCAAATAAGAAATGTCCACACTGTGATTTAAAAAAATATAAGTTTTTGATTACATGTTGAATGGTTAACATCTCTTAACTCTTATCCTTATCTAGCTAGTTCTCAAATACTTTTAGTATCTTCTTGAAAACCTGTGAAAAATTAGAAACCTGAGCTAGTTTTCCCTGCAAAACTAGCATCAAATATAGCATTGAAAAAGCTTCACCTTTACTTATAGATTGAAGATAGACTAGAGAGACTAAATGCTTAAGATTAAGACGGCAACTTGGGACAAGGTTGTTGGAATGGACAGATATTCTTTGGACACTGGCTGCTTTTTCGCTCATTTTCAGTCCAGTCTTTGACTTGCACCTGACCTGTTAATTATTCAAGCATAAAAAGGTACCTAACACAAGGGATGAACCAGTGTTGTGTCTACATATTACAGAAAACTTAGCAACAAACCAATGTTAAATTGTAACTTTTGGCACTTTATCAGTAGCCTGTTGCAAAAACACGTAATTTGTTCCAATTTCTTAAGCTGAATCTATGAAAAATACCAAAGATAACACAGCTTGACAGGCATGAAATTGTATTTTTGCACAAACAAGGTAATTCAAAAGTGCTATTAGCTGAAAACCATGATGTGCAGTGTGTCCTTAAAAATGAGGAAACTGGACAAGTGGAGGACAAAAGAAGAAGTGGCAGGTCTAAAAAAACCATCTACAGCAGATAAACAGTATCTGAAAGTCGTGTCCTTCAGAAACAGGGGAAAAATCCAGCAAAGACCAGACAGAACCTCAGAGATGCACCTGGCCCTGTATTTTTCAGCATGACAATGATCCCAAACACACTGACAAAGCAGTAAAAGCCTACCTGGGCAGAAAAACACACAAGCCTGGACCTCAACATTATTGAAGCAGTGTTGGATCATCTTGACAGAATAGAATAAAAGGCAGCCAAGACCCAAAGAAGATCTTTGGAATGTCCTTCAAGAAGCCTGGAGAACTATTCCTGAAGACTGAAAGAAATTACATGAAAGTTTGCCAAAGGAAGTTCAGGCTTTGTTTAAGATTAAAGGTGGTCGTAACAAATACAGTATTGACCTTTAAGCATGTTAGACTTGTACAAATTCTGTTTTTGCCTCAAGTACTATATTTTCATTTAGGTTTCTACATGTTTCAAGAAATCATTGAACCTATTTCCCATTTTCCTGGAAAAATATAAAGAAATGAGTGCGGGCTCATCAAATGATGATGTTTGCACAGTACATTACACATAAGACAAGCTCACCTATTACAAAATGTCTATTTTATTAGACTGGTGTTATTTGAGCCAGATTCAGCAATCACATAATTGATGAAGATTAAAACTGATATGTGCATAAACATAACAGTCTGCCATTATGTAGAGTGAGCTGAGATAGAAAGAAGGGGTTGAGGGGTGAAACCTTTAATATTGGTTTTGACAAAACCCTTCGGATTTCTCAGATTCTGGCGACTATTATATCACTGAGCAGAAGGAAAAGCATTTCCATTTTGCAGACTGCCTGCACTACATAGGAAACAAAAAGTCTTCCTTAAATACTGAAAAACAAGAAGAATTCCATGATTCCATTAACAATTAATACTCTGTTTCTACGTTTGTAACAATATTATTATTATTATTATTATTATTATTATTATTATTATTATTATTATACTTTTTACATTTTTAAAATATTTTTTCTGATAGGTATTCAATTATTCGAACAAATACAACTGATCAAATCAACCATATCAGCAAATTTGATAAGGGTAAGGGTGAATTCAGCATGCAGGAATTATGGGGCCACAGTTGGTATGTCACCCTAGAATATTAGGCTGACATAAGTCTAAGGAGCATCTAATAAAGTACAGTTACCTAAAGAAAATTAGGCACTTTTCATTGATATCCACAAGAGATTATCTAAGAACTGTCCTTAGCAAAGAAAGGGGATATTGCCCTAGATCAAATTTTAGCTTTAATTCAGGGGTTATATTTGCATTTGCTAGCTGCTCAGTGAAACTCTCAATATGAGGTCCAAAGAGATGTCGATGCAAGTGAAGGAGGCCATTATAAGGATGAAAAACCAAAATAAGAAATCAGAGATAGTCACAGCTTGATTGGCCATAACAATATCAACAATCTGAAACTGTCTTTACATGAAAGAAATGCACTGGCCAGCTCAGCAACACCAAAAGGTCTGGAAGACCACAGCAAACAACTGAAGTGGATGATCACAGAATTCTTTACTTAGGTAAGAAAAACCCTTCAAAACATCTAGCCATGTAAAGAACACTCTCAATGAGGCAGTTGTATCGTTGTCAAAGTCTGTAATCACCTATCAATGAATGTAAATACAGAGGGTTTGCAGCAAGGTTACATTCAAGAACAGGAAATTCTAGATTAGACATTGCCAGAAAAGATCTAACAGAGCCTTCCTAGTTCTGGAAAAAAAACTATACAGATGTAACTGAGAGGGATTTGTAAAGGAATGATGGGAAGAGAAAAGTATGGAGAAGGAAAGGAACAGCTCGTGATCTAATGCATACCACATCATTCGTTATACATGGTGGAGACATTGTCATGGCATGGCCATGTATCGTTGTCAGAGCAAGCAGGTCAGATTTATTGATGATGTGACTGCTGATAGAAGTAGCAGTCACAGTGAACTCTGAAGTGTACAGGGCTATACTCTCTGCTCTAAAAAAAACTCATCAGATGTGTTTCACAATATAGAAACAATATATATTCTTCAGTGGCAAAGTCAATCACCTGATGTCAACCCAGTGGAGCAGTTTTTCAGTGACTGAAGATAAAACTGAAGGTAGAGAGACCTACAAACAAGCAGAAACTGAAGGCTCAAGCTTGATGTCCTGCCCATACATTACATCCAAGTTACACATTAACAACCTCCTGTCAACATTTCCTTTAGCTGCTTCAGGTCATGATACAAAATTTCAACAGGGTTCAAGCCCAGACTCTAACTTGATCATTGCAAATCAACCATTCTGCTCTTGATTTTCTTGTGTACTTAGGTTCATTTTCTTGTTGCATCTTTAAATCTCACCCAAGCTCATTATAGACTACTGCTGCTGTTCATTTAAAATTTCCTGAAAAAAGCCAAAAGTTTAGTTTGGAATCACTTGGAAATTCTCTTGTTTTCTATGAAACACATAAAATTAGTCTGAATAGGAAATATGGTAAATGAACAGGACATGCTGACATTGTCAAACTGAAAAAAAATATTTTTTTTAATGGAAATGATAAATGTGTACTTCAAACTTTGCCTTAATCAAAACAACACTTTCTACAGCAATTACAGCCTGGCAGACCGTAGGCATTCTAGATGTCAATATTTCAAGGTAATCTGATGAGATTTAACCCCATGGTTCCTGGAACATCTCCTACAAGATAAATTGGCTTGATAGGGTCTTCTTTAATACCATACGGTCAAGCTGCTCCCACAAGAGCTCAATAGGGTTCAGATTCAAGATTCAAGATTCAAGATTCAAGAGCTTTATTGTCATTTCGACTACATATAGCTGGTGCAGAACATAGTGAAATGAAATAATGTTTCTCCAGGACCTGGTGCAACATATAAACATGTAAACATATGACATGTGACAGAGACAGGACTAGTTTTTATTTCTACAGTTAGAAAAATTTAAGTTTAAAAGATTTTTTTAAAAAGAGATAAATAAATAAATAAATAAAGTGCAATGTGTTGCAACAATGCAATGTAATGTAAACAATGCCAA